>CM037855.1:158621557-158664465 GCA_021234595.1 Delia radicum
GGTGATTCATGAAGCACATGTGGATTTTCACCAAACCAATAACGCATATTTTGCTTATTGACGAACCCATTGTGCCAAAAATGAGCTTTGTCACTGAAGATTTAACGCTCTAAAAGTTGCGGTCACCGACTCCGAATTTCGTTCGTGTACCATATTTTAAAATGTTTGTTTTATAATTTTATTTTTTTTTAAATATTTGTTATGTTCTATTTTATTTATAATTATTTTCGTTTATTTAACCTTATTTCTTATTTTTCAATTTTCTAATTATTTGAGTTAAGGTTTGTTGTTTTTTTTTATAAAAGTTTTTTATTTTCAATATTTCGCTATTCCTTTGTGTAGCATTTTCAGGAAAATAAATAAATTAATAAATTTTCAACAAATTTTAAAGTTTGAAAAAATTTTTGAAAGTTTGAAAACATATTTAAAATACTTGACAAATATTTCTAAAACAAAAAATATAAATAATTAACACTTAAAAAATCTATTGATGTAATATTTGTTATAAATTAATGTAGTATGTGTTATTTCTTTTGTAATAAATATTTATAATTCTGAGCTAAATTTTCAATATCTATCTTAAAATTAATTCTATTTGTTAGTGGTGTATTAATTATCTGTAACATTTCTAATAAATAACGACGTTTGTAATTTTGTTCTGTATTTAAAATTGAAACATTTTCAAAGTCTGGATAGTGATTATATCTTGAACAATGAGAAGATAATGCTGTTTTTTGTGAATTAATATTCCTATATTTCTGATTTGATCTATGTCCAGCTAATCTAGTTCTCAATTTTTTTTCGTTGTACCTATATATACTTTATCACAATTCTCTACATTATTTCCACTACATGGTATTTTATACGCTATATTTGTCATGTCTGTATCCTATCCTTTGTCCTATTATATAATTTATTAACTGTATTGAATGATTTAAAAGCTATTCTATATCTATTAGTATCGATGATATTCGATCTTTCTAAACATTCTGATAATCCCGGTACATAAACCATAGACTTGTAAATTCTCTGTTCATTCAAGTTATTTGTGCTGTTATTCTTTCTAAATTTATACTGATTTATTAATGAACAGATTAATTTTATTGGAAAATCCTTATCCATTAATAAATTCTTAATAATTTCCTCATTCTTCTTGTGAAATTCTTTGTCACTAATAGTTAAAACCCTTTCTATTAAATTCTTTGCAGTATTAATGATAATTCTCCTATTATGTTTTGAATAAAAATTAATAATTCTACCTGATGCCGTTGGTTTTTGATACCAATCCATTATCAAATTGTTATCTCTTCTAACTACTAAAGTATCTAAATAAGAAAGTCTTGAGTCGCGTTCCTTTTCCATGGTAAATTTAATATCCGTATTAAATTCATTTAATGCAATCAACATATTATCTATTGCATTCTCAGAAATAACACAAAATATGTCGTCAACATATTTTGTTATTATATTTGGTTTGATATCAAGTTTCTCAATACATGTGTCCAGTAATTTATCCATAACTATATCAGCAACAATTGGAGAAGCAGGGGATACCATTGGGAGTCCTTATTGTTGGAAATAAATCTTCTCACCGTATTGAAAGTATCTATTATCCTCTATACAAAATTTTAAAATACGTAAAAATAGGTCTTTATCAATAGTCGTATATTCCTTGATAACATTCCATTCTCCTTCTATAATATTAATTGCTAAACTAACAGGGATACTCGGGAATAATGAAACCACATCAAATGAAACTAATTTTTCATCATCCTGAATTCGTTTGTCCAATAATCTCTTCTTAAATTCAATAGAGTTCTTCACATTATACTTAGAATGTTCTGTAATCTTATTTAAAATGTTAATAATGTATTTACATAGTTCATATGATGGAGAATTAATGAAAGAACAAATTGGTCTCAATGGAAAATTATCCTTAGGTGCCGTAGCAATATTAGCCTTAAGTTTATTTTTCTCTATATTAGTAATAATTTTCTTTTAAAAAGTTCTTCAACCAAATTATTATTAACCTTTTGTAATTTACTTGTTGGATCTCTATTTTGTAAACTATATTTTGTAATATCTTTTACTATATTGTTCATTCTCATATCATAATCTTCTCTCTTAATAGCTACAGTTGTATTTCCCTTATCAGATTTTAATATTAGTATATCCCTATTTCTTTTCAAGAAAATTTCTGCTTCCTTTACTTTATCTAATGTGTATATATCCCTATTCGTTAATCTTATCCTATTCAAATGGTTATTTATTACATTTGTTAATTTGTTTCTAGCTATTTCTTGTTCATCCTTATCCGGTATTGTCTGTATACAATCCTCGGCATTAGTTATAATATTTAACTTAGGAAAATCTTCTCTTCTAACTGGCAATGCATGTTTCTGTCCTAATGAAAGTATCCACTGTACGTCTGTCGGTATATCTAAGTCAGTCTTATTAATAAACCATTTTCTATTAAATTTAACTCCTAATTCTTTCTTTTGTATTTCCCTTAAACGATCAAATTTTCTTTTATGAATATTTTTTACCTTTTCATTAAATGATGCTGAAATTATATCTTGATATCTTAAAAATTCTTCCATATCTGTTTCATTTAAATATCTCTCTAAATCATTTTTTATAAATTGAATCTCACTTTGAATTATATTATTTAAATTTTAAATTTAATTTAAAAGATTTTAATCTTGTTGTATGTGATATTTCAATTAAATAAATTAAATAAAATATACTATACTATACATCACATAGGTAAATTAAAATAACAATTTAAATTGGGTAGTACTGTCAAGACATAATACACAAAATATAAAATAAGTGTAGTTTGCCAGTACTGGATTTGTTCAACCGTCTGCAACTTCTGGCTGGGTATATTAACAATGTTTTTTTTTTCAAATATCCCACTGTAGAACGTCTACTATTACTACTACGACCAGTGAATACTTTTTGGTTGGTGGTTGCTTGCACAGCATGTGCCATGTGGAGTTACCGTTGCACAACATATACCACCACAACCGACAACTTTGGCTTACATTGTGATATGATGTTGCATTACATTACACATTGGTCACTTGACTTCAAATGCTGTATTTCATGTGGCAAGTCGCTTTATTTTTTACCTTTTGAGGTCTGAAATAATTCTTTAATTGCAACTAGTTTAAAATTATTGTGAAAAATAAAAACATACCACAGAAGAAAAAAAATATATGGTCAAATTATTGTACAACATACAACCATATTTTTTCAGGTATTTTAAATTTTTTATTTCAACCAGTTTTGGTAGTATTGCTGTTTGATGATCAAATAATTTTCTATGTAATAGAACTGTAACTAAAGTGCGTGTGTTTGCACAATCAGCATGAAGAAAAAAAAGAGTTTTGGGAGTAAACCAATCAGTGGTTTAAAGAGTTGCAATGTTAAATAACATACACCCCACAGGGATTGCAAAAGATTAGAATTGCTAATGTAAACTACTGTTGGAAAATATACATGTAAACATTATAAGGTGGATTATAAGGAATTTGAGCACAAATGTTGTTGAAGACACTGAAACACAAACATCTTCGAAAGATGTTTAAAATCATATTAAAAGATGTTCGTACACTGAAAGGAAAATCTTTATCATATTTATGACATGTTTCAACAAATTTCGTCCAATGTAACATTTCATAAAAAACAAAATCAAGTTCATCATATTTAAGAAATGTTTCACTATATGAAGCATATTTTGTATTAGTAAGGATTTCATTATTTTTGTGTAGAAAAAAAATCATGGAGACCATGATATGGTGATTATAGTTCTTGTTGTTTATTGATGAAATTGTTCGAAAATAGATGAAACTTTTTCTTGGTTTTCTCTGGGTGTAGTTTATTCAGCTCTATGAATTAATAAGAAATTTTAAAGTACAAAACAAGATTTTTGGTAAATCTTGTTTTCGAAAAGTGGAGCTAATTTTATAATTTGGTGTTCACACTCGTGATCTGCTTCCTAAAATCAATGATAATTGATAAGTCACTTTTTACTCGAAAAGGATAACGAAATTGAAAAAATGTCCTTAATTCTCGAATATCTCATAAAACATATTATCATATATCTCATATTTCAAGTTGGAAATCAGAGGGTTTTAAAAATAAACGGATGTTTTCTGAAATTATTGTTAATATTTAATATAAAATTTTGTATAGTCATATAACAACCTACGACTAATTTCGAAATTTTTTGCGTACTCAGATTTTCGTTAAAGATACATGTTTAAACAAATTGTTTAAATAATGGATGTGTATAGAACTTTACCTGTATAGAACTTTATGTTGGCAACACTTTTTTTATTTAAAAAATAGTAATCGACATCTCTAAATTAGCCATTTAAAAAATCTTTAAAATTAATTTAAAAAACACACATATGTGATGAAGTCAAAATTCCATATAGGAATATTTTAGGGTATATTAAGGGAATAAATGAAATATAAAATTAAATTTTTTAAAATTTCGAATTTTAATAAGTTTTAATAAAAACACACTTTTTTCTCAAATACGCTCTTTTTGGCCAAAACCATTTGTAATACAACTGGGGTGTTATGAACGAAAAAGACAAACCGTTATATTAAAGAACATACTATTGCAGATAGTCCTACTAAAACAAAAGACTTAAGCGACAATCTTTATTCTTATAAAAAAATTAATTGAACATTTTAAAAAGTTTTTAATGAAAAGTTGTGATTGTATTTTTATTTTAAAAAAATTGGCAATACTTTTAACTTCTTAAATATAAAGGTTGTTTTTTATACAGGTATATAATTGTAAATTGGCAACACTTTTTTAACTCGCGGCCATTTGGCAGCTGTCAAGTGATTTATGTTTAGTTTGGTTTAGTATTTCAACATGAATTAACGGACGCCTGAACAACGCTTCGAAAATGGGGAAATTTATTTTAAAAATCATGGTTCTGTTCGAAATACGTATAGCGCACTACATCCATTTTACGGTCTAGCGATGAAGCCTACTGTTGGTTAATTGAAAACGTCAATAAACAAAACTGCAGTATTTGGAGTGATGATAATCCTCAACTGTATATTGAAACACCATTACATCCAGAAAAACTGACTGTTTGGTGTGCTTTATGGGCTGGTGGAATGATTGGTCCGTACTTCTTTAAAAACGATGCTGGTCAGAAAGTTACAGTCAATGGTGACCGCTATAGAGCCATGATTACTGACTTTTTCGTTCATCAATTGAAAAAACCATGATGTGCATGAGCTTTGGTTTCAACAAGACCGCGCAACATGTCGCACAGCTAGTGCCACAATTGATTTATTGAAGGAAACGTTTGGTAACCGTATAGTTTCACGTTTCGGACCCGTGAATTGGCCTCCAAGATCGTGCGATTTTCTGTGGGGATATGTGAAGTCGCTAGTCTATGCCGATAAGTCTGAAACGATTGACCACTTGGAGGACAACATTCGCCGCGTTATTGCCAATATACTACCACAAATATTTTAAAAAGTCATTGAAAATTGGACCTCCAGATTAGACCACGTCCGAGCCAGCCGTGGCGGTCATATGCCAGAAGTCATATTTAAATTTTAATGCCAAAGGATTATCTTTCGAATAAATTAAATTTCATGTCAATTTAAAAATTCATCTTTGTTTTATTCCATTTCAAAGTTTTATACCTCTATTTAAACACCCTTTACGCATTTAATATTGCCAATATGGTTATCAGATGAAATATCATAGTCACTGGTATTCCACAAAATTAAAAGTCGTCATATTTCAGAACCAAACATTTTAATAATGTCCTTTAATTTGATCCTTCAATGTCCTTGATTGTTTTAAATAAGTTCATCAAACTAAAAAATTCATGCAAAAGGCTGCTAGCTTTATTATTTAATCACTACATGTGGTCTCATGTTTAACATGCATATTGATTTCCCCATGTGAGGCAAAAATTATTGAAATTTGTGGTAGGGTGCTATGTAAATATACAAAATTGTATATAAACATTGAGCAGCTACTTAACGCGAACTAAAACGAAAAATAAAAATTGTGTAAACTCCGTATTAACTAAGAGAATATAAATACCAATCTTTACGAAATTTGAAAGACCATTATCTGAAAGTTGTTTCGAAGTTTTTTAAAACCTCCCCAATATCATATTCATCACACTGAATATTTATATAGAACAAAACGCTTAGTTGAAACTTTCTGAATCGATAGAAAACCAATTTTGTTTTTATAGGAAGCTTAAATCTTTAGGAAAGCACTAGGCAGCACAAAATCGATAGGAAACCAAGTTTGTTTTTTATAACTAGCTTAAATTTTTAGGAAACTCTAGGCAGCACAAAAGACCTACATCGGTCACAATGAGTAGTGCCATCTGATATAATCTAAAAAAAATTTAGTAATAAAACAAATATGTAATAAAAAATTTTATGTGGGTTTTTATATATAGGACATTTTTAGTAAAAATTGTAGGACTTCCATGGGTTTAGATTAAACATAATATTTTAGTCGTGCACATTTAGAACAAAACATATTTGACTCCATAAATACCAGTTTTAATGGTTTTCGTAATTCATAATCCTAACAATCGATGACCTCTCCTACATTCATGTTTTTTTTTTGTTTTTTTTTTTCAATTAACGCTCTAGATTTCGCACAACTTTCATCTCATTCAACTGTTGACACGCAATATTAATGCAAGACTAATGATCAGGGCATTGACTTGCATGCCTGTTTGTAGACAGTAGCCCCAAATTGATTTTGGCCAAATACTTTACCGAATCAAAGAATTTGCATATTTTGCTATAAATGCATATTTTGGCATTTTTTGTTGCATATTTTGCATATTTTCAACTTAAATACATATTTTTGCATTTTTTGCTAAAATTAAAATTAAGATTTAATTAATAATAAACAAAATTGATTTCGACCAAACACTTTACCGAATCAAAGAATTTGTAATAAAAGAACATCGATTTGTTTTTGCATATTTTGTTATAAATGCATATTTCTGCATATCTTGTTATAAATGCATATTCAAATGCATATTTTGCCATTTTTTGTTTCTTGTATATTCTGCATATTTTCAATTTATTGCCTATTTTTGCATATTTTACTAAAAATTAAAATTAAAATTTAATTAAAAATAGACAAAATTGATTATGACCAAAAACTTTAAATGATTTTGCAAATGAAATTGCAACATTTTTTTGCAAATTTGACATTTTTTGTTATAAATGCATATTTTTGCATATTTTGTTCTAAATACATATTTTAGCATGTTGTTCTATAAATACATATTTAAATGCATATTTTGGCATTTTTTTGTTTTTGTATACTCTGCATATTTTCAATTTAAATGCATATTTTTGCATATTTTGCTAAAATTTAAATTAAGATTTAATTAAAAATAAACAAAATTGATTTCGACCAAACACTTTACCGAATCAAAGAATTTGAAACAGAAGAACATCGATTTGATTTTTATATATATATTTCGACCTTTTTCAATTAAATTTTGTGTTATTTTTAGAGTTATTCTAATCAGGCTTTCATTTGTTTTTGCATATTTTGTTATACTAAATGCATATTTTTTCACATTTTTTTGCATATTTTTCTATAAATGCACATTTAAATGCATATTTTGGCATTTTTTGTTGCATATTTTCCGTTTAAATGCTTATTTTTGCTTTTTTGCTAAAATTTAAATTAAGATTTAATGAAAAATAAACAAAATTGATTATGTCCAAACACTATACCGAATCAAAGAATTTGCAACAAAATGACATCGATTTGTTTTGCATATTTTGTTATAAATACATTTTTTTGCATATTTTGCTATAAATGCATATTTTTGTACCCTATGTTATAAAAGCATATTTTTCTATAAATGTATATTTTGGCATTTTTTGTATTGCATATTCTGCTTATTTTCAATTTAAATGCATATTTTTGCTTATTTTACTAAAATTAAAAATAAGATTTAATAAAAAATAAACAAAATTGATTTCGGCCAAACTCAAAATAACATCAATTTGTTTTTGCATATTTTGTTATAAATCCATATTTGGCTATAAATGCATATTTCGGCATTTTTTTTCATATTTCGAATATTTTGAATTTAAATGCATAGTTTTGCATATTTTGCTAAAATTTAATTTAAGATTTAATTAAAAATAAACAAAGGAAATATTTGTAGCCCTTAACATATAGTCTAGTAGTCATTGGTTTGTCATTTATATTGGATTTTATTTTCAAATCAACGCTTTCGACTTAAAAATCAATTTTTAAAAATCCACAAATTTTAAGTGCATATTTTTTTTGTGTATGTTTTTGGATTTTTAGTGCATATTTTTTGGTTTTTACTTCATATTTCACTTAACGTTCATATTTATTTTGGATTTTTTACTGTCTATTATAAGAGCATATTTTCGATTTTTTAGTAAAGGGTCCGCCATCTAACGTTTTTTTTCCAACAAGTGCTTATTTCGTGAATGGTAACAATTAACTCATGTCTGATTTGACAGATAATTAGTTTTATCCTTCCGCTGAACGAATATGGTCCGTATGTTCGTTATCTTGTGAAAAAAGTGAATGAAACTGGCATCCTCATCGATAAACCAAAGCATGAAAAGCCAAAAACAGTGCGTACACCCGAGAATATTGCTGCTGTGCAGAAAGTGTGCGTGAAGCGCCATCAACATCAATTCACCGTCGTTCTCAACAATTGAACATTTTGGAGACATCATTTTGACGAATTTTGCATAAAGACCTTGGTATGACGCCATACAAAGTCCAATTGGTTCAGGAGTTCAAAAAAAAAGTTATTTGGCGGACAATTTACATGAAAGTCGCTGCCCTGCTAATGATCATAGTATGCAAAAAGCTTGTTCTTTGCTACAAAAAAAAAAAAAAAAACCAACAATAAGTACAACATTTGTGTGAAACATTGACATCTAAACCTAAGGCCACTTACTTGCTACAGTCTAACTATGAGTTACAACTGGAGAAGAAATTGAATAGGGACATCATACAATTAAATAAATGTTGCTAACAAAATACAAGACCAAATACTGCAGAGCATGTTTTTATTCGCATGGACTTAAAAATAGCCAGTCGGCGGTATGCAAATAACCATTAGTATTCGAAAAACAACAATATACAAATACAAAAAAAAAAAAAACTACTCTACTATCCGACACTACCGAATGTGTAGGTAACAGTATTTACCAGTTTATCTTTTAAAGTTAACCAAGAAGTTTACTGCAGAAATTTACTACAGAAGTATACTTTTGTATGTAACTAGTAACAACTCTTACAATATTATTGCCAGTGCAACCTGAAATATGATATAAAAGATCCATTTTATGCCCATCAAAAATGCCCCAAAAATCATAAATTTTAAAAATGTGATCATAAAATTTCTTCTGTATATCAAGTTGTAAAAAAAACGTTTACAAGATGTTTTACTAACTTATTTTTTTTTGAGTGTATTTAAATTTACTGTTTTTCTGAGATATTTGTAAGACAACTTACAAGTTATCCTTCCACTAATATTGACATAATTATGATCAAATTGAAAGTCGTTTTGTCAATTTTGCTAGTGCAAACATAAACAAATTTAGGATAATTTTTAAAAAAATTTTAGAATGGAGGAAAAAAACTTTTTAGTAAAAATGATATAGCATATTTCTGGTTGCCCTGACGAGTGCATTTGTTATATTGCTGCAATAAAAGAAATATGTTGCTGATTTTTTTCGCATTTGTATGGTTAGATGGCATGTTCCATGGCATTTTATGTTTGTGTTACTTTTTGTTGTTGTTGCTGTTGTATAGTACAACAAAAGCTCCTTATGACAACTGTATCATGCTTAAGGCTATTATACTTTTAGTGTTTTTATAACACAAAATTTTATGGCTTTGGATGCGAAATACACTTGGGATTCGCTAAACGAAACAATGGAGATCTCGAAGAGGCTATAAAACAGAAAAAGTTATTGCCAAAATTATTTAAATTAAACTTTTGTTTGATTTCAAACTCACTTTCAATTAAAAGTTTTTTTTATAAACCATATTGACAACAAAGAAAAAAGCCACAATTTAAAAAATCACCAAAATTGAAAAAAAACCTATTAAAGTAAAAAAATTCACTATAGACGTTTTAAGTGATCAACTTTTTAAGTGATCAACTTTGGAGATTTTTTTGTGAGAATTAACGAGTTTTTAAATTTTGGTAATTTTTTCAAATTTGAGCGTTGAAATAACCCCCCAGAAAATAACCCCCTAAAACAAAACTGAAAAAACTCCCCAAAAATTGGGATTTATTTCCTTATGAAATAATACCCCAATTTTAAAAATGAAATAAAACCCCAACGAAATGAAATAAATCCTCAAACGGGAATGAAAGAACCCCCTATTTTTTGGGGATTTATTTCATAATGTGTTAACACAGGCTGACTTCAAAATTAGTTTTCTGAAAGCTATACTCCTCCTTAACGATTACATATACTATATATTTGGTCTTAATCGGTCCAGCAGTTAAGAAGTTCTATATTTATTACCACTTTTTATTTGATTCACTCCACTGTTTGTCGGTTACTAAAATAGTATAAATAGTGAAACAAAAAAAAATCGGCTGCAACTACAAAAAATGTTTCCTGAGTGTATATTATATGTAAAATTATATTTTTTAAGCCTCTTTTGAATCGTGTACAAATTGCTCAAATTTATTTACTTTTCTTAACTTCTTAATATTTTTTTGGATTTAATATGCTCGTTTACGACTCCTAGAATTGGAACACTCAAGAATTCTCTTTAACTTTGCTGGCTTTTCAATTCAATTTAGTTTTTTGTATATAGCGAATGAAAGTTTGGCTTGTTTTTTTTAAATTGCATATTAATTGTATGGAAAAATACTTATAATATGAGAAAAAAAAGTTTCAATAAATATAAAATTCTTTTAAAATTTTCTGATATTCTGAATATTTTATATTTAAAAGTCCTCTAAATTTAATAAGTTTTTGCATGTTAAATCAATAAAGGTGTGAGAATTAAGTGAGGGTGTATGAAAAATAATTCAGAAAATGACTACTTTTCAAAACTAATTTTGCGGTGGTGTTTTTTTTTTTTACTTAAACGCTAATTTTACCTGAAATGCAAATTTGGGCTTATCTAACAAAGAATTTTTGCTTAAATTTGGAGATTTTTGGTGATGGAGCACTATCTTAATCAAAAAATTATGCATTTATGAATTGAGTTTTAAGTTTTATAAAATGTCTGCATAGATTTTATTTGAATCTTCTCAAAATTATTTAATTGCTGCATACATAAAATTAATATTGTTTTAGGGTGTTACTATCATATTTTGTTGAAGAAAAATACAATTATTGCTTAATACATTTGCTTAAAAAAATTGGGTTCTTTTTTCTAAACGTGAACTTTTAGAAAAAAATCCTTCAGACACTTAAAATAAATAAAATTTTAATAAAACTGCCAAAAAATCTATAAACAGATAAATATTTCGAAAGAAATTGTCAATTATCAAGAAATTATCAACACCAAGACGTATGATTATTATTTAACTACCATGTCACTCATGCGTCCTGGTGTCCACCAAGGGGGTATTTGAATAAAAATATGGCAATAAATATAGAACTTCTTAAATACTGATCCTATCGGTATGAATGAAATTGAACATTTTAAAAGATGTGTAAATCTTTTGAAATGTTGTAATTGAGTCAGCCTGTTATTGTACAGGGTGTACTTGCAGGTTAACAAAGTTAACTAAATCGTTTAAAAATAATCTTTTAGGGCGTGTAACTTTTGTAAATGTGAAACGATTTCGAAAAATTTGGCCTACATTAATGGACATGGTTGTGGATTTATTTTATATTGTCAACTTTAAAAATTATTTAAATTTAAAAATTAAAATTTGTTTTTTTTGACATCCACTTTAGGTTTATCTAACACAAAAACTTTAATGGATTTAAAAACAAAAAAATTCTTGGTATTTGCTAATACTTTAGATCAGATTCGATTAGAGTGGCACTATGCACCGCGACCAGAAGTTGGAATTTTGTGCTGCCAGCGAATACACCCTATAGGTTCAGGCTCCCTACGAAGCCAACTATCCTACCAGGTAGACAAATCCAAAGGTCCGATGGCGTCACTATTCGATCACCAAAATAATACTTTACAAAATAATGAAATACTGGGTTATGTTGGTAAAGACGACTGCAATTGTAGTCAAAAACAAATGAAATTTCATTTAAAAAAAGGACGACTTACATTTCATTAAATTCAACTAACATTGTCATTTGTTTTTTAATGTTCAAAAAATGACTAACAATTGTAGTAAAAATGAACCACATGGTAGTAAAAAAATAAACCAAAAACTTTTTTTTTTATATTTTTAAATAACAAAAAACAACTGTAAAAAATGAATGTAAAATCATAAAACAGTCATTTGATGTGAGTTGTTTTTTTAAATGAACTACAAGGTTAGTTAAAAATTTTATTTGTTCTACAAATGACTTACATTTACATTAAAAATAATGAAACTGTATTACAACCCAAACAACTACATATTTTTAAAGCAGAAGTTCCCTGAGTGTATATACAAATTTGTTCATATATGGGCATATGTGGTTGCCCATATGGACAATTGAATTACATGTGTTATTTATGGGTATATATGAAAATATATGATATTTCATATATTCAAAAAGAACTCATATATGGTCATTAGGGTGGCCCTACGTTATATGGGCCAAAAAAAAGTGTTCAAATTTTAGGTCTCACCCCCCAGAAATATGCGAATGGCCAAAAAAGTAATAAATGCGAAGTTTTGGGCCAATCGAAAAATGTTTAGAGGTCGCTCAAAGCGATTGAAAATTGCAAATGCGTTTATATGGGGAAAAATTACTTTTTTCGAGACTTATGTAAATTTTTTCAATTAAGGGAATTTTTTCTATATGTTAAATTATTTGATATAAAGAGATAATTATCTATTCAAATAGGTATAAAAATTTAAATTCCTTTAAGAACCAGCCCAGTAATAAATAATGCCCCAGACCAAAAAAGGTTAAATTATTACTTCATTGAGAAATTCGACCACACGTCATAAATATTTTTGAAATCGATTAATAAGTTATAATTTTTTTACTTAAAAGAACCAATTCTATGAGATATGGAACAAGATTATTTTTTTATTGGATGTCGTAAACCTGTCGTAAGATGACGTCATACGCGGACAACATTTTTGGGACGTTTTTGAAATTTCTAATTTCAAATTTCAAAATTTTTTCTTAAACGAAACCAATAAAAATTGAGGTTTGGAGTCCAGTAGCTTGTTTAGAACACCTTAAAAATATCCACTGGCGCACTTGGGTAGGGCAACGATTTGATTTTTGCGGATTTCGAGGAAATTGCGTTTTTTGGTGATAACACGGCTTACTTGCTGTCATAAAATATTTAAAATTAAAAATTAGCTACTTCTGTAATATTAGTTGTTTTTTTATCATCGCTACCCAAGGTTGACAAAAAAAAATTTTAAACATCATTAACCCATGTGGACCTGGTGCCCAAAATGACCCCAGATTTTTTTTTTTTTTTAAATTTACAAAAGAAGTCAATTTTTTGCTTACTACCAATTAATTTTAGGAAATGTGATTTGAAATATTATAACATAATGTTTGAAGTTACTATGGTAAAACTTTTGGACGAAATAATTAACGTTAACCCTTACGTTGTCGATTCGATTTTTGCGGATTTCGAGGAAAATGTTGTTTTTGGTCATGACAAGGCTCATTAGTTTAATAAAACATTACTTTAGTTACTTTACTTTAGTTTAATAAAATTTACTTTAAGTAAAATATTATTAAAATGTACTGGTAAAGCCCAGCGAAATCAATCAGTTTATAGAAAAAGAACTTTATGATTTTGTTACAGTAAACACAATTAATTTTTTTCTCATTAGTTTAATAAAACATTACTTTAGTTACTTTACTTTAGTTTAATAAAATTTACTTTAAGTAAAATATTATTAAAATGTACTGGTAAAGCCCAGCGAAATCAATCAGTTTATAGAAAAAGAACTTTATGATTTTGTTACAGTAAACACAATTAATTTTTTTCCCGTTTTGGAATTTCCTTCCAATTTTTAAATGAAGATCCTCTGTACTGGAATGATAATGAAATTTATAAAACCGGAATCAATATCTTTTCAAAAATTAAAGTGGTAAATGATACAGCAGAACGTCGCGTTAAATTAATTGAAGTGTATAATAATATATTGACAAAGAACGAAAAGGAGGAGCAATACTTATTACAAGTCGTAACTGATTACAGAAAACAATTTCAATCGCACACTAAATCATCTTTAACTACAACTTATTTAAAAAAAAAACAAATTTTATATTTTATATTCTTAACACTTTTGTCCCAATAAAATTATTTATTTTAACAAAAACAATTATTATAAATATAACTCATATGCATTCAGAAACATATGTAAACAAACATAAATAAACTGTTTAAATATTTTCTTTTTAAATATACATACAATTCCGAAGTATCTCCTTTAATCTCAATGCGGCAAGGTAAGGGTTAACGTTGGTTATTTTATCCAAAAATTTTACTATAGTAACTATAGAAATATAATATTCTATTTTTAATATTTTATTTAACTAATGAGCCTTGTCATGACCAAAAACAACATTTTCCTCGAAATCCGCAAAAATCGAATCGACAAGGTAAAGTAAGGGTTAACGTTAATTATTTCGTCCAAAAATTTTACCATAGTAACTTCAAACATTATGTTATAATATTTCAAATCAATTTTCCTAAAATTAATTGGTAGTAAGCAAAAAATTGACTTCTTTTGTAAATTTAAAAAATCGGTGGTCATTTTGGGCACCAGGTCAACATGGGTTAATGATGTCTAAAAATTTTTTTGTTAACCTTCGGTAGCGATGATAAAAAAAACAACTAACATTACAGAAGTAGCTAATTTTTAATTTTAAATATTTTATGACAGCAAATAAGCCGTGTTATCACCAAAAAACGCAATTTCCTCGAAATCCGCAAAAGTCAAATCGTTGCCCTGCCCAAGTGTGCCAGTGGATATTTATAGATTTTTTTATTTTCATTCTCTAAGGTGTTCTAAGCAAGCTACTGGACTCCAAACCTAAATTTTTTTGGTTTCGTTGAAGAAAAAATTTTGAAATTTAAATTTAGTGATTTTAAAAACGTCCAAAAAATTTTGTCCGCGTATGACGTCATCTTACAACAGGTTTACGACATCCAATAAAAAAATCTTGTTCCATATCTCATAGCCTTGAGTCTTTTAAGTAAAAAAATTATAACTTAGTAATCGATTTCAAAAATATTTATGACGTGTGGTCGAATTTTCCAATGAAGTAATAATTTAACCTTTTTTGGTCAGGGGCATTATTTATTACTGGGCTGGGTTTTAACCGAATTTGAATTTTTATACCTTTTTGAATAGATAATTATCTCCTTATATCAAATAATTTAACATGTAGAATAAAATTTTTTCCCATAATTGAAATATTTACATAAGTCTCGAAAAAAAGTAATTTTTTCCCCATATAAACGCATTTGCAATTTTCAATCGATTTGAGCGACCTCTAATTTTTCGATTGGCCCAAAACTTCGTATTTATCACTTTTTTGGCCATGTGCATATTTCTGGGGGGTGAGACCTTAAGATTTAACACTTTTTTTTAAGGGCCACCATAATGGTCATATATATGTGATTTCATATTTAAAAAGGTGCTAATATTGAAAAAAAAGAGGGCCATATATGCACGCAAATAAAAAACATGGTTGAGGGAAACATATTCGAAGAGCATCATACATTTTTGGATTTATAATTGCGACAACCATGTTACTATGGTTGTTCTTATTTAGTGAGAAAACCAGTTTATATGAATGTTTGATGTTTTGTATGGGATAGTTACTTCTTTCAAAACGTGTTCTGATGATGGGAACCTAGAAAATTCCCGAAATAATCTATCAACAAATTCCTGAACAATTAAAAAATTTGAAAGCAAAAAATATATCGATTATTTGTTAGGACAATATCCTAATAAATAAATATAGAGTGTGGCCTCGAACGTGAATAATTTTCGCTTTCATTGATTTTTATTTCTCCGAAAAAATAACTTTAAAAATTTAACTTAAAACTCGTTGATTGAGACTCTAGTGTTTGCCATTTATTATGTCTTACAATTATTGTTATGACAGGCCATAGCCAGTGAAGTGTTAAAGCAAGATCACCAGCAAAGTAACGCCTTTTTCAACTACTCTTTAGGTTTTTATTTGTTTTCCGTTTTGTTCACCACTCCATTATTAGATCTTTATAGGAGCTACTTTTGGTTTCAAAGTAATTCAATAAAAATGTATTGTGTTGTTATTAATTATAATGGAAATATCTCAATATTGATAAGTTTACCTGAATGGCGGTTTCTTTTTTAAATTTTGTATTTCTGAAAATGGTATAGAAATAATACAGTAGCATTTTATAATAGATATATTTGAAGATAAGATTTATGCATTTGTAAAGATATTTGATCTATGGCTTTTGCAACTAATTATAGACATATTTGAGATAAAATCATAGCTTTGAGATATAAAATGCTGATATGGAAACAGGAAAATGTCAGAAGATTTTAAGGAGATGAATGGAAATATATATGCAAATAGTGTTTTTTTTTTAAGAAAAGTTTTTAATTTTTTTTCTTTTGCCTTAAGAAAAAATTAAAAATCTTAAATAATTTTATGAGCTATTTTAAAAATTGAATATGCCTCTTATTTCTCAAGGGTTTTTGAATTGAAAAAAATTATGAATTATGCGGTTATAAGTTTTTTTTTTTGGAGCAAACTCCCAATGCAAAACCTTTTAGACAATCTTAAAAATAATAAAAAACTGTTTTTTTAAGTCAAAAGGAAAATGCTTTAAGTTTTTATATTATTTATTTATATCATATTTTTGTTTTAATTAATATTTTACTAAAGTTTTACTAAGTTATTTTGCTAAAAAAAAATTGTGCTATAAGCACATTAATAGTGTGGACGACAACCAGATTGAAAGATTTACGCAGAATGAAGTAGACGTCGCCGCATGTCAAGATGTAGTAAAGCCAAGGAACATTATATCAAAAAGTAAAACTCTTATAAAAAAATCAACCACCCTAGTAATAACGTTCATATACAATCATATCTTATTTAATTTTATATTATATAAAAACATATACCTTTATATAGCATAATATGGATTTATGTAATGGCGCATATGATCACATATAATTTGGATTCGGTTTTTTCGAAAATTTTTGCAATGGATTAATATCTAAATATATATCGATTGATATTACCGTAGATGTGGCATATATTATTATTTATATGGTATATACAATTGATATGGTATATAAAATTATATACGTACTCATGCTAAGAGTACGTATATAATTTTATATCGCTAAATACAATGTTATGTCGTTTCACCGCAAAATTTTATTATTCTTTGATTAAAACTATAATTAGTGTCCGACCGAATATTCGGCTTCGAAGTTCTTCCAAGTTCGGCGTTTGACCAAATTTTGGCCGAGCATCGAGTATTTGAGGAAATTCAGTACATTTTCAGATAAAATTCTTAAATTTTGAGAATTTGTATTAAATTCGTTATATATTTTAGTAAAAATAAAAAGATCAAGAATTCCCATTTTTTTCAAAGCACATTATTAATATTATGAACGCATTAATTGATATTTAAAAAAAATTCTGAATTAGTTTTTTGTGATTTTCTCGTGTTTAAGAATGTTTTGTTTTACTTTAAACAAATTTCGTCGTCAAAATCAAATGAAATCCACGTTTTATTCAAATTAGAAAGTGAATTGAAAAGTTCGGTTACGGTTTCGGACTTATATCTAAAATTTGACCGAAGTTTGGCTACGGCAAGTAGTGTTTGAAAACTTTTAGTTTTTGTTTTAAAATTTGAATGAAATTTAACAACTATACTAGTAGTTTATGAAAACTACTCGTTTTTGGCTCTAGGGTAAATGAGGTATAAATTATTTTTAAAAAAAACACAAAAAAAACTTAAGATTTTTAACAAATAAATTAACTAATATATAATTTTTCTACAAATTTTTTTAATTTTTTTTAGGCTTCTAATATTTAACAAACATTTTATAAATTTTTAGAAACGATTTTTTATTTTTTAATTAACTAAGTGTTAGCAAGGCTTTTTTATTTCTAATCTACTAAGTGTTAGCAAAACTTTTGCTGAATCCACTAATTTTGTTGCTAAAAATCAGCTCGCTGATTATCAGCAAAAGATTTTGCTGACATTAGAAATGTTTCTGCAAGCACCCTCCTGACTAAAATTTTGTTGACAGCAACATTTTTTGCTGACTTTACAAACTGTTTTTTTTTTTAAGTGTAGGATTAATTAGAGCATATTGATTGTAATAAAAATCGATTCTTAGCTGACTCATGGGTCAGTAAACTTTATTATTAAGTTCATTGACATTAATCGATCAGTTATTGTTTCGATCAGAATTTCCAATGCCAATATCACGGATAGCCTTCCAGTAGTGCGATTCAGTAACTTGTTTTAACGATAATCGGAATGTTTAAAAAAGTAAACAACAAAATTAACGATTTTTTTTCATTAACATTTTTAAACGATATTCGCTATTGTTAAAGTCAGCTGTTGTTGTTATCTTAAAGACAACAATTTTTGTGTTGTTTATTCAATCGAGAAAAATTTAAATTTTTCGCACTACAGGTATGTTTAGTATCAAGATTAATTGTTTGAGTAGTATTCAGATTTTGCGACTCTGATTTTGTGGTTAATATCTTTGCTTGCTTTTCGATAATCGATTTTAATCTCAGGGGTTTTACAACATTTCCATCTAGTGTATGATATATTCCATTGACAAATTAACTGTTTGATGACAAATATAAAACAAGGTTTGTTCTTCACGTTGGTGGTTTTAGCTTTTACGGAAACAGTTTCTTCAAATCGACCTATCAGATTGTTTTGTAGAAGGCACATTTGGTCATCGACGAAACTCATGTAGTATATATTGTTCCAATCATCAATAGAAAAATTAGCATAAAGCAGATCGTAGTTAATATTATTTAAATCACGATAAGTTTAAGAATTTGAAAATCATAAGTCAAGACAATCAAGTCATGTTTTTAGAAGCATGATGCTGAGATTTGATCGCATAGTAGCACATTTGAAATATCACTCACACACTTAAAATGTTACCATTACAAATAAAAAACACTAATTGTAAATAAATGTAAGAGAAGATGAAAAAAATCGTGTGGGAGTGCCGCACTTTCGACCTAAGCGATAAGTTCATATTCAGCCTCATTCTCATCCACCACCCACAAGAAACTCTAGGCACTTCCGCTAGCGCTGATCCCCACAAGATTTTCATCATCTTCTCTTACATTTATTAACAATTAGTGTTTTATATTTGTAATATACTCAGAAAAAAAATTAGCTATTTGCTAACTAAAATTCGGTTACTACGATTCAAATTCGGTTATTACAAATTTCAGTCGTACCAATCGACTGAGCATTAGTTTTTACAACAAAGTTTATTTAATTCAACTTAATTTTAATTGCAGCACCCAAAATATTCAGAAATCTGATGTAAATATCGTAGTACTAACAGAATTTATAAGTTGTTGCCTTTTAAATGCACTTTTCAATTCGGTTGGCACTTTATTTCTATGTATGTAAAAACATTTTAATTACGATTTCAGACTTGAGAATTTAAAATAACAAAATTTCAAAAGGTTTTCTATTCCATTATTTGCTATTCCATTATTTATCAGAATTTAAGGTAAAATTAACTTAGGAATTATTCAGAAGTTGCTTCAGTACACTCAAAAAAAAAAGTTTGTAAAGTCAGCAAAAAATGTTGCTGTGTCAGCAAAATTTTAGTCAGGAGGGTACTTGCAAAAAAATTGTTAATGTCAGCAAAATAAAATTATAAAACATATTTTTGTGATTCTTTTAAAAATAATTTACAATAATTGCGAAATATAAAAATTTTCATTTTCCCACATTGACCACATGAATTAATTTAATATCTGAAAATATATAGAAATAAATATATATAACATAAAAAAATTTTTCTTTCATTTACTTACATCAATGATTGTCTAAATGATGCTATCTTTTAAAGGACGCAACTGCCGAAGATAATTATAGAAACGAAACGAAAAAATAAACAAACACAAACGAAACAAAAAAAACAATCTTTTTTTTGCAATAAGAAAAAGGAACCATACAAATCTACCTAAGATGTGTGTCTTTGTCTTTCGCTTTACTCTGTCTACATGTCTGTATATGTTTGTTTGCAATTTGACCACACTAGATTATTAATCTATTAACATTTATTATAGAAATACATATTAAATTTAAATATTTTATTTTGTCTTTTATTTAATTAATAGACAATTATTTTCCGGTGACAACGCAAAATTTTAAGTTGTTTCAATCCACAATATTGTTTTATGTATGAAAAACAGATAAAAAAAATCTTCCATGGTTGATTTTTTTATATTATGTCTTATTAGAGTTGTACTTTTTAGTATCATTTTCCTCTTCTCTACTACATCTTGACAAGCCGCGACATCTACTTCATTCTTTCAATCTGGTTGTCGTCCACACTATTAATGTGCTTATCAGCACAATTTTTTTTTAGCAAAATTAATTAGTAAAACATTAGTATATTAGTAAAGCATTAGTATAAAACAGCTAAGTGCTGAATAAGTATAACAAAAATTTTAGCTAAAAACACGATTTTAGCAAAAAATTTTGCTAAAAAATAGTATACCTCATTTACAAGACGTTTTACTAACTTTTCTACTAACTTATTTTTTTGAGTGTATATTTAAAGATTTTATTAAAATGTTAGTTTAAAGTAAAAATTAATTGAAATATTTTGAAGATTTTTGAGAAAAATCTTTTAAAACGTTCATACAGGTATGGAAATAAATATATGGTACATTAGGGTGTCCGTTATTTGTATGGCCGATTTTTTTTTTATGAAAATGTTGAAGTCTCACCCCTCAAAAGTTGAGGCTTGATGCAAAAATGACTCTCCAAATATTTCACGCCCCTGGGACCACGCCTTCCAGTGCCGACTTGCGGTTGAAATTTTGTTCAACTACACTCATAATCTTCTTCTACCTTATATTAACTTACTAGTTTTTTCAATGTTTTATACCACCAATTTCTTTCCTACAGCAGTTCTCTGACATCGAATTACACTGTGGAACAAATTCAGGTTAGCAAAAGTTAGATCAATTTTTTAAAATATTTTAATTGTTAAACATGTCTCCAGCAATAATTTGGCTTTTACAGATTAAAAAAATATCAATTAGTCGACGAGTTATAGCCAAAAAACCATATAAACAAAATGCTGAAAATCGGCATTTGACTGCAAAGTTCGAAGGTCGATTAAAAAAAAATTCGAACTAACATAAACAAACGCTGTGATACGGGTCTTCTAATTCAGCCTCTATTTTCACCCCTCACTTTCAGAATCGACCTAACTTTTACTATCCTGAATGTGTTCCACAGTGTTATCATAAAAAATGTCCCGTTATATTGGTTTTGTTTTGCTTTTGTGCCACTGCTTGCAATGCCGTAGCCAGGGGGTTTGAGTGGGGCCAAAACACCCCGCGAAATATTTCCAGTTAGTGAAAAAATCAAATTTTATATCAATTTTTAGGACATACAGACGTTTTTGTTATAAATGTTCTGTATTATTTGCTTTCAAAATGTGCCAGCACGTACATTTCAAGATGTTTTTATACCAAAAAAGCTTGTCTATAATTATATTTTTATATTTAGCCACCCCCGAAACAAAATCCTGACTACGGGCCTGACTGCTTGCAATTTACCGTTTCAAAAATATTCTGCTATCGAATAGAGCAATGCCTTTAGTCTGGTGACGTATGTTGAGCAAGAGTGTTTGAAAGCAAAATGTCATTATCTTTAAGAAATAACAACAATATTTACTTGGTTGGCGGCATTGATTTTAACATAAAAGGATCAAAATTACCATCCAATAGACAAGTTCTATCAGTTTTTTTTTTATAATGTGAGAATAGTAAATTAAATACTCGTGAAAGTGCAAGCTTACTGATACGCGAAGTTATGATTTTTTGGGAAAAAGCCCGAATACCAACCAAACAAAATCAACATTGCATATCAAAAGTTTTAAAAATGTATGATGAATGGCGTTATCTCCAAAAAAATAATAAAAAAGATGGCAATGTCTTTCGTGAAAGAGAAATAAGTGTATAAGTGTGATTAATAAAATTTCAACCGTAAGTCGGCACGGGAAGGCGTGGTCACAGGGGTGTGAAATTTTTGGTGAGTCATTTTTGCATCAAGCCTCAACTTTTTGAGGGGTGAGACCAACAATTTTTCCACTTTGAAAAATAACGGACACCCTAATGGTACATGTGTTTATTTCGATTATTTTTTATCCAATTATAGGGAACTGGGTAAAAGGTCCCACTACTAAATAGTTTCTATAGTAAACCAAAATTATTTTCATGAATTATTTTTAACATTCTATAGTTTTTTCTGCTCAATGGAGGAAAATTAAAACAGATCCCAGCAAAAACTTTCATTTGCGCAACTTATTATTTGCCATCAAAACTCATTAATTTTGATTGACGAGGTCGTGTTAGTAAGTAGTCACACTTACGCGCTCGATCACAAAAAAAAATTAAAAATAAGTAGTCATTAGATTCTTAATAATAAGTGTTTACACACTGGTTACGAAAAGGCGAAAAATAAGTAGTTATAAAAGTAACCACAAAAAATAAAGATAAGGTGGAAGATTTACGAATTCACACATTTTTTCGAATCGTGTTACGCGGTTGCCTCCCCGTTCAAATTCGAAATGTCTTTTATATTATTGAGATTCAAAATGACTACAAATAACAACCCATTGTGAACCAATTAAAGATTTTTAAAGATTTTTTTTTTTTTGTAGAAAAAATCCGGCTAATTCAAAATTAAACAGGCACTAGGAAAATGTTGGAGTACTTAAATCGATTGCCATACCTTTCATTGAAGGTATGACATTAATATTAAGGGCCAAATTTGGGCTTACTTCCTTTTTGGTTTTATGGTTGCTTTTTTTAAAATAACTATTTTTTAATCCAACATTTTAGATTTAGGACTCATAATAAAATTTGAACTTAAAATGAAACTCCGTAAAAAGTGCCCATTATGAGTAAGTCATTATTTTTTAATTCAAAAGAATCACTACAAGAGGCCCTAAAAATATTATTGCATTTTAAAATAAAGCAGATATCATTATTGGTAATGCAAATAGTAATGAGCTGACATTGCCAATATGAAATAATCATATGATACAAAATCACGTAACGTTAGCTTAACATACCGGAAAACTCAAGACAATTTATAGAAAACTAATTTAATAACAACTCTCTAGGACTAAACGCAACAAAATTGAAGGGCTTTGCGATTTACAAACTATTTGTATTAGACGTTATTTGTAAATTTTCGGCTCCATAGAGAATATATGTTTTTAATATAAAGCAACTCGGAAGACATGTGGTCTAAAAACGACAATATTTTAGTTTTCGTTCAAAGAAAGTTTTACATTTAAAAACATCAATTTAAATTCTGAAATTTTAAATTATACTAGCTGACCCGACAAACGTTGTTTTGCCTTTAAATTTTATTTTCATTGAAAGTCTGGTACCGTTACAAAGTCGTGGTGGATTGATATTTCTAAGAAGAATGTACCCGTATCCAAGCAATGCTGTGTAACAAAGCAAAAATTTTTGATATTCACACAATTTATATGAAAATTACTAATGTTCAGAAAAATCACCTCATCTCGACCAAACGAAAATATTTTAAACAATTTCTTTTTTAAAACCATCCTCATTGCATGTTCTACAAAACGTATTCAGCCATTTTTTATTTTATGCAGCCGTTCTCGAGTTATGGAGTGGCAATCAAAATGTACACGTCTTTTTATATATATAGATTCAAAAAATTTAGCAAGTTTGTTATAATTTTTATTAAAAATAAAAATTATATTTTTTTTCGACCTTTAATTGTGCAATGAAAATGAAAATTATTCAAGTTCGAGGCCATACTCTATATTTCTTCATTAGGATATTGTCCTAACAAATAATCTATAGAGTTTTTGTTTTCAAATTTATTATTTGACCCTTTCAGGAATGTGTTGATAGATCTATTTCGGGAATTTTCTAGGTTCCCATCATCAAAACACGTTTTGAAAGCGGTAACAATTCCATGCCAAACATCAAACATTCATATGAACTAGTTTACTCACTACATGAGAACTAATATACATATGAGTTTGAAGTTAAAGATTATAACCATTGATCAAAAAAAAAGGCAAAGTACCGCCTAGTTTACTTCCACTGTTTTGTTTACAAACTAAACAAAATATAAAAAGGAGAGAAAAATAAAAAACGTGTATTGAATATCCACCAGAGGTGGACCTTGCACATCAAACAAGTTTTCAATTTATTTTTTGATCAATGGTTATAATCTTTAACTTCAAGCTCATATATTAGTTCTCATGTAGTGAGTAAACTAGTTTATATGAATGTTTGATGTTTGGCATGGGATTGTTCCCCGCTTTCAAAACGTGTTCTGATGATGGGAACCTAGAAAATTCCCGAAATAAATCTATCATCACATTCCTGAAAGGGTCAAATAATAAATTTGAAAACAAAAACTCTATAGATTATTTGTTAGGACAATATCCTAATGAAGAAATATAGAGTATGGCCTCGAACTTGAATAATTTTCATTTTAATTATATTTAGCCTTATTTTCACAATGTCCCGTTGGATACTAACTGGAACTTCAACAGACCAATTTGTTGTTGTTTCCCATATAAATATTCAATTTAACTGTTTGTAATACGATATATTTTTACTTTTTTTTTATTTAAAAAAATGAAAAAACTAATTGTTTGCTTATTTTTTACTAACATATGTTGTTAGTTTTTACTACAATTGTGGTTCATTTTTTTAGCATTAAAAAACAAATGACAATGTTAGTTGAATTTACTGAAATGTAAGTCGTTCTTTCTTTAAGTTAAATTTCATTTGTTTTTACCTATATTTGCAGTGGTTTTTACCTACATAGTATTTTAAGTGTACTTCTTGTTTAATACGAAAATATCTTCGCTCTAGATACGATTTAATCAGGTTACAATAACTGTTGGATAGTTGAGATGCAAGTATTGCAATTTGTCCTTTATACCAAACCTTTATAAAGCAGTAAACTTTCTATACGTGTTACCTATCCTGATTAAATTTTTTTAAAAACAACCCAACAAACACTTACTATTGAAATTGTATCGATAACGATTTGAAAACTAGTTTGATTTGCAAACGCTAACGTTGAGAATAGCTTTGAGATTTTTTATTTAAAATTATATCGTCTTCCATAAAAACGGCAATTATATATGAAGTGTTTTATTTCAAATTTTTTTAGAGACAATATTGATAAATAAAAAATAAAGAAATCGAACAAAATTCAAATAGTTAAATAACTAAATATATTAATATAGGAGAAAAATATTGTTGATAAAGAGAAAAAACTGTATGTATGTATGTTATTTATCAAATTATCCTTCAATCAGAATATAAAATCTTTTTTGTTTATTTTAATTTTTTTTTTTGGTTTCATTTTTACTTCCATTTTGCACTTAAAAAAATAAAATATATGATTTTAAAAGTAATACATAAATTTAAATAAATGTATGCCTCTTGCATTACAGAGTCCAGCACGATATCGAATAGTAGAGGAGACAGAACATATCCCTGACGTACACATTTGTTTACAATTGGGTTACCTAAATATCTTTCATGCAGCACTCGACACTTGGATTTGTCGCACAGAACAAGTTCGATAATATCAGCTGGAACACCTTTGCACCTTTATACTTGCGTCTTGGTGAACGGTATCTAAAGCTTTTGCAAAGTCTATAAAGACCAAGTATGTTGGTGAGCGCCACTCTACCGCTTGTTCCACGATAATACGGAGGCTGTTAACATGTTCAGCGCAGGATCACACAAAATCACATCACAAAATATTTTTTATATTTGGTTTTCTATCAAAATAGCTAAATTCCTATTATAAATCACACATTTGGAGCACTTATTGCCAATTTAAAATACCCAGCCTGGAAATGGTAGGGTTAAAACCTCCATATTTTTTGAGCGGTTAAATAAAATTGGTTAACGGCTATGGATGCTTAACATATATGAAAGCCTAATATAGATACACACACAAAAATAAAAACCCATTTCAATTAAGCAAACCACCGACTCAATAACTTTAATTGCTAAAAATCCGCCAACAACGAAATTGCGAATTCAACTAAAAACTGTTAGCTCCTTAATTAAATTATTTTTTAATTAAATAATAACTCATTTGATTAAAAAGTCATCAATATCGAATGTCTTCTCAAAAACAAACAAAAATAGTTGTTGTCATACCAAATGTTTTTTTTTATAAAAGTGTTGTTGCTTTATAGTTTGAATTTTTTAACATTGCATTTAAACTGAAATGAAATTCTCATTTAGTTAGCAGATTTATTTATACTTATGTGAACAAATTCACACAAAACTTAGTTTTATCTTTCTGTTGAAATGTAGAGACTATGGGAAATTTTGTTTTGGAGTTTTTCTTTGCAGAAATTAGACCTTTTGTTGAAATCAGAGTATTTTGTTGAAATTGTTTTTAATTCATTTTATGCATTTTCTGTCGTTTCTGTTTATATTTAAATTTTTATTAAACGAACTTAAACTTTAAAAATTACATTATCAATTTTATGATAATGTTTTAGAATAAATAAATATACAGATTTAAACAAATGAAACAAAAGTATTTAATTCTTCTTAGTTTAAAAGAGCTTGAGATCATTTATTTATTAGTTATTTATTTCCAATTCTAATAATTGTTCCCTGAAGAAGTCACCCAATGTGGAGACGAAATATTGGAAATAAATAATTAATAAATAAATGATCTTAAGCTAGTTTAAACTAATGAGAATTAAATAGAAAAAGATCAAAGAAAACTTAACATTTCTAAATTATTTTACTTGATAAAGTAATAAACCTAGGTTAGGTTAGGTCGGAGTGGTAGCCGGCTCCGTGAGCACCAGCACACTTAGACTCTGAGGTCCGTTGTGATGCCACGAGACTGACTGATTACCGATCAGACTCCACGTTGAACCAGTTACAGCTCCTTACGAAGCTAAGGAGGTGCGGAACACCAGCACCTGAAAGATCCCCAAGATCGTGAAAGAACGCCGATCCAAGTGAGGCCCTCCTACGTAGCGCCAGCGCAGGACATGAACAGAGAAAGTGCTCAATACCCTCCTCCTCCTCGTCCCCGCAGCTCCTACAGAAGTCAGGCGATAACACCCCCAACCTACGAGCGTGCCTGCCAATAAGACAGTGGCCGGTTATCACCGCCACCATGGAAAGCGACCTCGTTCGCCCCAGATAAACCTAATAAGAATTAACAGCTAATCTAATTGAAATGAATTCAAAATATTTATTACTAATACTACTAACATAAACATTTATAAAAAAACAACTGCATAAATATTACAAAAAACAACAACAATATGTTGATGTTCGCTTTAAAGCGATAATATAAAAAAATATTTAATTGATTTAATTAATTTTTAATTGAGGGCTTTTAAAATGTTCAACACACCGATTTAATTGAAAAAAGTAGGGAAATATTTTTTTTTTGTGTACAAAAGAAAAATAGGAAAATATTTTACATAAAAGTGTAGAAAATTTAGTTTAAATTGTTTTTTTTTTTTTTTTTTTTTAAGGAAATTTATTATTTTTTTTTTTTTTTTGCTTTAGAAACTGTTTTAAGTCTTTAATCATTTTAAATATTTATTCATTCTATCGGTTAGTCTGGTAAAAAAACAAAATCGAAGTCTTACTGTAAAATATCTTTCAGGATTGACTTAATTACATGAAACAATTCAAATTTCTCAGAGACCAAGAACAATATTAAACCTAACAGCATCTTAGTTAAATTCCTATTAATCCAGTGCTTTTGATCGATGTTAAATTGTGTATTACCCAAAATCGTCTGGCGCTCCATTGTTAAACAAATTCTAGGAAAAATGCTCATGAGCGGTATTGCTTTATTGTCTTTAATATCTTTGCCTGAGGTTCTTTCCATTGTAAATTTCAAGTTTATGTCAATAAATTCTGTGATTTTATTTCTTCTGCTCTTCATCTCAATGTCATTTTGAAAACTGTCAAATAGTGGCTTTACAATTATATGTGTATCATATCATATATAGGTTGTCGGCTTTTTATTCATTTCAACACTGGACGGCAAAAATAAATATTATATATATTGTAGGTAACACGTACATAATATTCATGATCCTTTTTTTTTTTTGTTCAAGATGTTACCGTTTGTTTTATTTGTGGCACTTGTCAGTCCTGTTTAAAATTCATACATGCGCGGCTCGAATGGTTAAGATCAATAAACTACAATTTATATTTTATTTTTACCTAGTTATTTTATTCTGGATTGTGGTTGTTCATGGTGGAATATACGATTGCGAGGGTTAATTCATAATGGTATAGAATACATGATAATTTCAGGAGTAAACTTTTATGTGGTTAAATCAGCTGGGATTATGATTTTAGACTTGCTTTTGATAGGAACGAACTTTAATACAAAAGTGTAAACATCAGAAATTTTTTTACCTAATTGTGCACTAGGGTTATAACTTTATATTTATTTTTTGGCAATAATTAAATTGTACCTATCCTAGCTGATTAGTCCTTAAAAAATATAAAGGTTTTTGAAAAAGTTTCAGCATAAATCGTCTCATAACATTTAATGAAAAGCTATGAAATTTTTTTTTTTATGAAACATTTCACAAATATAATGAAGCTTAACTTTATTTTCAACTTTTATGAAACAACTTCATTCCATTTATGGAGTATTACATTGGGCGAAAATTAATGAGGTTTTTCTTTCTATTTATGAAGTTTTTCATAATTATGGTGAAGGCTTTCCTTTGAGTGTAGCTTAAAACGTTAATCAGTGATAACAGCTGGATTACCGCAGGTTATACTAGATTGCCACCACTGGCATAACGTTTGTTGGAAAAGTAACTTGCCAACGCTGGAAAATCAAAAAAAAAAAAGTTGGTTTAAAAAAAATGTCTCACAGACATAAAAAAACACAATTTACATTTTTTTAAATAATTAATTTGTAATTTAATTTGTAATTAATTTGTAATTTTTCTAAAATCAATGCTTCTTACTTTTTACTAACGTTGGCAAAGTGTTCTTAATCAGGACTTTGCCAGTGCTTTAATTTGTTAACGGTTGTAAATTTTATAAATCAAGTACTGGCAAAGCATATTTTACCAAAGTTGGGAAAGCGTTGTTTATAAGGACTTTGTTAGTGATTCAATTTGAATTTCTGCCAATGGTACTAAAAATAAAGTGCTTGATTTTTTTTTTAAATTATCCAAAAAATTTAGAAAAAATATATATAAAATATTTAAAATAAATAGTGTTGTTATTTTGGTTACACAAATGAACTTTTCTGATTTTTTATAATTAGTAAAGGGTGTTTTTTATACAGGTATATAACTTTAAGTTTGCAACACTTTCTTAACTGGCGGCCATTTTGTAAGCTGTCAAGTGATTTATGTTTACTTTGGTTTGGCATTTCAACATAATAGACTGACGCCTGAACAACAATTTTGAAAATGATGGTTCTGTTCGAAATACGTATCTCGCACTACGTCCATTTTACGGTCAACATAATCGTCTATCAGAGCAATTAATTTGATTAACTATGTAACTTTTTCGCACCACGTTTACTCTAAATGATAATATGCATCGACAGAGACGTCGTACAGTGCGTACAGAAAAAGTCATTGCTGCTGTAAAGCGTAGCGTAGAGGAAGACACCAATCAGTATATCCGCCATTGTGCACAGGAATTGAATATGTGTCCATCCACTCTATTGAAGATTTTGCGGAAAGATCTTGCTTTGCGTGCTTACAAAATCCAACTCGTGCAACAATTGAAGCCACACGATGACCTAGCAAGGCGTAGATTCGGTGAATGGTCCCAAAACAAGATAAACTGATCCCGAAAATAATTCCTATAAGCATTTTTAATTAAAAAAAATTTGTTTAAATAGTATAATACAACGTATATGAGTCATTCCATGTCCGACTGTACGATTGACTTGATGTCTCCGATGTCTTTCAAAATTTTAGTACGTATTCTTCATGAAAAAATATTTTACACGTGTTTCCAGAAAAAAATTAAACATTTTTTTTCAAAAAGTTATGTGCATTTGAAAATCGTCAAAATCGTGAAAAATCTTCCGACATGACAACTTTTGAACTAATGTTTTTCTAAAACTAAAAGTGACTGGTTAAAGAAGGACTTATCACAGGACTGGTATAATTTAATACTGAAGTGGGTTAATCAGTGTCAATTGTCCTAAAATTACCAATCCTGAGACTGGTAAAGGGAGGACATACCACTAAACCAGAATGCTTATTAACAAGAAAAAGCCAGTTGGCCAGAATTTTACCCATTGGAAGCTGTTTAGTTTTCGTTTATTTTATACGACATGGCCCCTTTTGCGACAGTCTTGTGGTATGCACATCTGTGGTTAGTCCTGTGGCATGCCACTATCTGGTTTAAAGCAGGACAATGACAAGCCAATGTTAAAGTTGCCAGTTGTTTACATAGGGTAGGGTTTAGCAGAGGACCGGTCTCTGACACGAAGGGACCGATCCTGTGGCACACGCAGAACCGGTCCCATAGGGTAGTGAATGGATTTTAAAGTGTAATACCTTATTTTTAAGGTATTTGAACCTTCTTTTTAAAAATTATTTTTTTATTTTTTTAATCTATTTTTTTTATTTTTAAAATTTGGTTTTTTTTATTTAATTTTTGTTTTCCACCATCTTCGAACAAGTAGAAAAATCTGAAAAAAAAATTTCTTAAAGCTCAATATAACCTTAATATTCCTTGTAAATTTCAGAATGGAAGTCGAGTGAATTCTATTTTTTCAGGTATTTTTCCAAGAAAAGTAAATCGGAAGAGGTGTTGTAAAAAAGGTGTTCGGTCTGACATGGAATGACTCATATATGTGTGTTGGAATGGTGGGAAAATATTCTTAATAATAATAGTATAAGTACATAACAAAAACTATGCAATTTTAAGTAAAGCGTTGCATTTTTTAAAAAATTAAAAAAAAAATTAGAATCAAAACTTCATTGCGTTTTGTGTGAGAACTTTTTTAACGATCGCCAAAAAGTAAAGTCGTGGTTCTTAATATTTTTTCAAAAAATGCAAAAAGTTATAACCCTATTGTACATAGTTTAAAATTACTTTAATTATTATTTTATTAGTTTATTTAAGTAATTAATTTTAACTTATTAATAAAAGAGTTATGGAAAAGAAATTCTTTTATATTCAACAATTAGGAACAAGTGGAATGGAACACTAAAAAAGAACAAATTGTTATACTAAATTAATTATTTATCAACTCAAATTGTATTTTTATTAAAAACTAAAAATAAGAACATGTTAAAATTAATTATAAAAATATTTAAAATAAGTAAAAGCATAATTTGTTGTAAATCAACGGCGTTTTCATATATTTTAAGTATGTATCTACTTGATTTTAATACTTTTTGTTCTTAGGGTATAACTAAAAATTTGTAAAGTTAACATACTTATTTTTGCTGCTCTTATTTTATTAATATTTAGCAAAAAAAAAACATCTGCTAAATTTAGCAATTTTTCTTCAAGGTAATTTTTAACTAATTTTTAATAGCTTTTTCTCCTATTTGTACTGGTTTATTTCTATGAGTGTATTTGTCTAAATATACGTGAATTCTAATTTCAACTCTTTGTTACCTTAAATGATTTACAATAACTTATAAATCATCCCACATTTGTTACACTTCGAGCCTGACTTAAAACAAGGCTATCTGCCTGACTGGATACTAAACGTAGTAAATAGTTGCTATAGTTGGTTGGTTGGTTGCTTAGTTAGCTAGTTGCTTGATTAGATGCTACAAGTTTAAGTTTAAGTTAGTTTTTTTTTTTTCTTACTTTCCGCCAAGTGGGGGTATTCATATGTAACAGTAGATACTGGTTTTTGAATGTTTGTTCCAGCTTTATTTTCGAAATGCTCATTTTGTTCTAATTTATGTGGAATTTAATGCAGTTATTTAATACTATCATTTAGTACAAGTATTGCTGGTAATCCGATTTATACCAAAAAAAAAAAACAAGTTGAGTTGACGACGTCTTAAAACGATGACTACGTCAGCGAGTGTTTAAACATAAAACGGTTGTATGATATTAAGTAAATTATTTAAATATATGATCGAATTTAAAATTTTGTAAACCCTATTAAAAAAAATACGTGTTTGATAACTAAGAAGACAATAATGGAGCAAAACTGATGATTAATTTATGATCTTCAGAGTTTAGCAACGTCATGATGCTTGTTAGTAAAATACGCTAGCCACGTGTTTCATTACTACGCAGACAATTATAGAGCAAAATGAATGATTAATAGGTTTTTTGTTAAAGCTCTAGCTGGAGACTCTAGCTTTTCTAAAATTTTAGGCTCTGATCATTTCTTTAGCCAGATTGAAATACTAGTATCAACCTAGCTAATATATTTAATTTGAATTATTTTTGTAAATATACGGATGATGAAAGTTCGTTATAAATGGAAAATAAATATTTTTATTTATTGAAATTTATTGCATAAACTGTAAATACCAACCATGTTCGTTTGCTTGTCTTCTTTTGGTTGTCGTTTGTCAAACAAACCAAATACTCAACCTCCGCAAAAATTTAAAACAAACATCCATCGAATAGGTTTAATCACGTGACATGATCTACGCATGTGACTTGACTTCGTTGTTATGATCTGAAATCTTTGGAGAAAATTGTTTTGTTCTTGTTTTAGGAAGCAAGCAATTCGTTTTTGTGCCGTTTTTATTTTCCCATAAAATATCTTTAAAAGTCATTTGTCGTTACAAGGCTTATAAATAATGTACCCTTGAACAACAACAAGAACACTATTGGTAACACTTATATTTCAAGAACCTTTTTATTCTAGATCTAGAAACTTTATATTTTGGAAAATTTAAAAGAAGTTGTTTTCTGACTGATGAAAACAGGTTCCTACGGGAAATTAACGGTACATTGATCCAAAGTGACAAATCTGTGATATGTGAAAAGGAGACAAGTCGGCAGAACTGGTATAAACGAATACTTCTGTGTATCAAAAAGTAGCAATTTCAGCAAAATATCTAATCAAGTGACTATTTAATTGGTAGCAAAATGTTGGCTTGTTTATTCTAGATATATAATGTGACTCGAGAAAAATTAACGTAACACTAAAGCCGACCAAAGTAACCAGGGTCGTAACAGTAAAAATAGTGGCGTAACCCTGAACTGGTGCAAAATAATTAGCTGTTTATAAAAAAGTGGCAATCGGTGCAGAAAAAAACTCTAGACTGTTACATAGCGGACCTAATACTGAAATGATTCAAACAGAACCGACTTTTTGACTGTATAAATTATCACATAACTATCATAATTGCATGTGCGACTGGCGGATAGTTGATTGAAGATTTTTTTACAAGATTTTTGTTTTATTAAATTAACTTATTAAATTTTTTTTATGCATTCAAGTGTCTTGGCTTTTCGATCTTTTTACTATTTATACCAGCTATATCAGGCCGGAAATGAAATACAGCTCTCATATATGGGCAGGAGCTCCAGTGTCTATTCTGAAGCTTCTGGACCGTGTTCAGGAAGGGCGGTGAAGCTTATCAATGACAGTAGTGTATCCAACTCTATTGATTAATTGGAGAATTGTCAGAATGTGGGTTTTCTAACACTTTTCTATCGATATTACCATGGGAGGTGCTCATCTAAGATAAGTGAACTTATTCCTAGAGCCCGAGTTTTTATTCGTAATACTCGCTTATCTAGTAGAGCACATTCGTTTGTACTTGATTGTCCCGTATTTCGCACAACGCATCACAGAGAAAATTCGTTTTTTAGTCGAACGATTCGTATGTGGAACAAACATCCCGCAGAAGTATTCCCTGTTACTTACAATTTAGAAAAATTTAAATCAAATATCCACAAATACTACTCCCTCTTTCCTCCCTTAACATACCCTATTTTCCTGATCAATACAATGCACTGCATGAGTAGGAGGCATCCCTTGAGTATTGGTTAAATTAACAACAAAAAAAAAATGAGTATAACTTTCTGCGGTCGCTTAATTTTCCTACAATTTCCCCGTAACTTTCTCTATATCTAAAAGCGCTTAAATTTTGGTTTTTATACTTCATTAAAATATTTTAATAACTCATGGCATTTTGTTTGAAAATCAATAAGGAAATTATTTTAACAAAATGATCTCTAAAGTTGATTTCAAATCTTTGGAAACAAGACCATGTCACGAAACTATTCTTAAAAACAACATTCGGTGACATGTCCCAGGTTAGGTCTGCGACGTGTCACCTGGGATAAGTTTTTTACCTTCCATGACTGCGCCTGGCTAAAATGACAGACGCGTTCCATATAAAGTTATTGACTTCACTTCATCTTAATTTCCCATAGGGAAGAGTGTGCAAAATTATAAAATTATTTACTCCAAACAAAGATTTCGGCCTAAAGCGGCATTTGGACTATTCATGTTTCTGGTATTTATTAAAAAATATTTTTTTTGGGACTATATTATAATGGTAATGGCTAATGTGACATATACATTTTTAGAGTAAGTTCAGTGACTGGATCAGCCTGGATTCTTTTAGTAACCCGTACATAATATGGCACATGTGGAATAAGAAGTAACAGGTAACCTGCCAATTATACTTAATTTGCCCAGTAACTTGTTCGCTTATCACAGTTAAATGATATGTCACGAAATTATAAATTTTGTACAACCTCCGTTACGTAAGGCATTGCGATTAATCTGTAACTAGTGTTTTACCAAATATTTTTCTTGAGTACTGTGATTTGTACGCTTAAACCAGTCACGTATTATTTCATATCGAACTGGTCCTGCTACATATCAAATAATGCCTAACATGAAACTAGTTGCATACTAGATACCTTCTGTTTCGTATTCAATTAAACCAGTTCGGTGACATGTTATATTCGACAAGTTCTCCGACATATCTAATTAGCTCAAAAGGTGTAAATTGCCACCTCCTATGACAAGCCCATGTTAAAAGTACCGGTCGCTTTCATATAACAGAACCGAAACAGGTTCATACACACATAGTTCTAGTCACGTGACTATACCATTGACCCATTTTGATACCATTTTTTGAAAGTAATTGTGGTTTAAATTAAATGGCAAATTTGTAAATTTGAGATTAACGAATTACTAAATTTAGCTTGAAAAATTATTGAAAATACGGATAAAAATTTGTTCTTGTGGTAAAAGTAATTGTAGTTAAATTAACTGCCAAATTTGTAAATTTGAGAATCACGAATTACTAAATTTTAGCTTGAAAAATTATTAAAAATACGGATGAAATTTGTTCTTGTGGTGAAATCAGATAACTCAGAAATTTAGCAGCAAAAAAAATTTGTTAAAACTCTGATATAACCAGTTTAACAGACTTTTGTACTAACTTTTCATTACGAGTGTACACTGAGAGAATTATATTCACTTTAATCACAGCTTTAATGAAAACTGTCACTGGAACTAGTCCATTGAAACTTTTCATAGAATCTATGAAACAGGTTTCATTAAAGTCAATGGTTATGAAATTTTTGTAGACTTAATGAAAATCTTCATAAATCTAATGATTCATAATGACAATGAAGCGTTTGTAGAATTTACGAAAAGTCCAAATGTAATAAAGGGCTACATTTAAATAAAGCGCTTTATAAATTATATTGAATACTTGAGAATTAAATCTTAAAACTTAAATTTGAAATTTATGAAAATTAATGAAATTATGAAATTTTATGAAAAATAAAAAAAAAATCGTTGAAATAATTGCAAAGAAGATCTTCATTAATTTATGGGGAGATAATTTATGAAATGTAATGAATTTTGTTTATGAAACTATGAAATTTTATGATAAAAAGTTCATGAAAAATTTCTTAAATTAATACAATTTCTTGGATATAATTAAATTTTTCATTGAATCTACGAAAAAATTTTTCATTGAATCTATGAAATTGCTTCATTGATTTTATGAAGAAAAATTATCTCAGTGTAAAAATTTACATCTCGCGATATTTTATTAATAAGGTTAATTTTTTAGCTTTTAAAAATATTCAAAACTTGGTATTGAAAATATTCTCTATTATATAAATAATTTTATAAAACTTTTAAATTTGGCGCTATTTCATTTGGCGTAATTTTTTATTTTGGGTTAATTTTCTTCTATGTTATTTACTTTTTTAATTAACAAATGAATTAGTTTTTTACTTTTAACACCAATTTACGCTAACAAGTGTTAGCATTATGTGACCCATTTAAATTAGAATCCACCCTAATGTCCAGTAAACATAACTCAGACGTTCTGTTGTCACTGTCAAGTTATGGTTTGTTTGAATGCCGGACACCCTGTATCATATATAAAAAGACAATTTTTCTTTTTCAAATTGAATACACAAAAAAAGGCAGCCTAGCAAGCTTACTACAATTTCCACAATGACATTTTAACAGCATTGCAAAAAAAAAGATTTAGAATGAAAACTACATACAAAATATAATACATAGTTTTGAAAGAAAATTATATATGAACTATTTCAAAAATGTTCGAAACCTGTGCAAACTGACTTTAGATGCCTCTTTTTTCTCAAGACTTTTTGAAGAGAGAGAAACGATGGTCATGGTTAAAGGAAATAGGACATGCAAAAGTATCACGTTGAATAGTCCTCACCTAAAGAATTCATGGCCATTTAAAATTAAAAAAAAATACTTAAAACTTACAAGCACTTTTTGATTAATTTAATAATTTTTCTCATAGTCTTTACCTTTCAGATCTAAACCAACACAAAATGGAACCACTGGACTTGGGAGATACATGCACTAAAAGAAAGAGTAATTTCCATATCGATGGTTGGTGAAAAGTTGTATGCATTTGTTATAAAAAACATGGCCTTGTTATTCGAATTTCGTCGGTTGGTACAACTGAACATTAGTTTTCACAACTAAGTTCAGTTAATTCAACTGAATTTCAGTAACAGCACCCAAACTATTCAGAAATCGAATGTAAATATTGTTGTACTAACTGAATTTATAAGTTGTTGCCATTAAATACACTTTTCAATTCGATTGGCACTTTATTTCTCTGCGTGTATATAAAATTATAAGTTTTTGCGAATTTAACCTTCATACCACCATATAAAAAACTTATACTTTCGTCCCTCAAGGTCAATATTGACCCATAGAAATAAACATTTATAGCGCATGAAGAAAAAAAAAACTTGACCAAATATATATCAAATCTACACTGAATAAATTAATATAGAGACCCTGTAGTTTGAAACTGAAAAACGCGGTAGTTAATATGAAACTTCTTAACTACACAGAAAAAAATATTTCCCAATTTTTTCAATTAAATTTATTAGTTGAAATTTTTAAAAGCTGTCAATTAAAATTATTTGAATCAATTAAAAATTAATTGAATCAATTAAAAAATTGCTTAAATTTGCAGTTTGCTTGACATTTTTTTATTTCATCGCTTAAAAACTTTTGATAAAAAATCAAGATAACACTAACTAGCATATTGTTGTTGTTTTATGCAATATTTAGGTATCAAGTTATTTATTATAAATGTTTATGCATTAGTAATAAGCAGGGCAAAGTTTTTTTGGCACGATAAAAGTTAAAAATAGCAGGCAAAATAGCACGAAAACATATTAAAAATGGCACAAGAAGTGGCAAAATAGCAAAACAAAATGTGCAAAAAATAAAAAGTTAAATATTTTTTTCTGTGTAGTTAAGAAGTTTCATATTAACTACCGCGTTTTTCAGTTTCAAACTACAGGGTCTCTATATTAATTTACTCAGTGTAGTAAAGTCTTATTCAGTTTTCCTTTACTAAATTTTGATTGCATAGTAAAATCTTGTGCTTTTTCAAGTTATCAAAATGAAACGATCTACATATTGTCACATAAAACAGTCGAGTTTACTAAAAATACGAGTTCCACATCTGTAGATGGGTATTAGTGTTCAATGTATGAATCCTTTTCATTCTTATTAAAAAAATATATTTTTTTATTTTAGTCAAAGTTTGTAGGCCACTATTACCATTGAAAATTTTATTAAATTTTTTAATAATTTCTTTGTTGTTGGCATCATTGATATTTTCCTTATCGCAATCTAACATATAAGCTTTTATTTATAGAGTCCTTTTGTTTCCAACTTGGCGATGCTCAAAACAAAGACATTCGAAATTACTTTTTATACACACATAGAAATATAGTGACAACCGAATGGAAAAGTGTATGTTAATGGTAACAACTTATAAATTTAGTTAGTACAACGATATTTAGATTAGACTTCTGAAAATTTTGGGTTTTGCAACTAAACTTCAGTTGAATTAAGCGAACTTTGTTGCGAAAATTAATGATAAGTTGTGCCTACCGTCTGAACCTTGTAATAACGGAATGAAGTCGTTGTAACCGAATTTCAGTTATCAATTGGCTAAATTTTCATTGTGTGTATAAGCTAAATTGGATTTTATTTCAGGTTTTTGAAATATTAATTTATTTACGTCACAAACTTCATTAAAATTATCGCAATAATATTTTCAGCTTTAATGCAAGCTTTACTTAAATTTGGATACATTTATGGTAAAAAAATTTCAGCGAGATGGAGCCTAAAAACGATATCAAAATTATAAACTCGATAACATGACACTTATTCCAAGTTTTTAGGTTGTAGATATCTTTAATCTTACACTCAAAAAAAATAAGTTAGTAGAAAAGTTTAGTAAAACGTCTTGTAATCAGGTATACTATTTTTTTAGCAAATATTTTTGCTAAAATCGTGTTTTCAGCTAAAATTTTGTTATACTTATTCAGCACTTAACTGTTTTATACTAATGCTTTACTAATATACTAATGTTTTACTAATTAATTTTGCTAAAAAAAATTGTGCTGATAAGCAGATGTCGCGGCATGTCAAGTTGTAGTAGAGAAGAGGAAAATGATATTAAAAAGTACAACTCTAACAAGACAAGTAAAAAAATCAACCATGAAAAAACATATACAGACATGTGGACAGAGTAAAGAGAAAGACAAAAACACACATCTTAGGTAGATTTGTATGGTTTCTTTTTCTTATTGCAAAAAAGGGTCGTTTTTTTTCGTTTCGTTTGTTTTGTTTATTTTTTCGTTTCGTTTCTAGAATTATCTTCGGCAGTTTCGTCATAGCATCATTAAGACAACCATTGATGTAAGTAGTTGAAAGAAAATTTTTGTTATGTTATATATATTTATTTCTATATATTTTCAGATATTAAATTAATTCATGTCGTCAATGTGGGAAAATTAAAATTGTTATATTTCGTTATTATAGTAAATTATTTTTAAAAGAATCACAAAAATATGTTTTATGATTTTCAGCAAATAAATTAACTAAATTACATTTTTCTACAAATTTTTTGCGTTTTTTTCAGTCTACTAAAATTCAGCAAAAAATTTATTAATTTTTACCAACGCTTTTTTATTTCTAATCTACTAAGTGTTAGCAAAACTTTTGCTGAATCTACAAATTTTGTTGCTAAAAATCAGCTCGCTGATTTTCAGCAAAAGATTTTGCTGACATTAGCAACTTTTTGCTAGCATCCTCCTGACTAAAATTTTTGCTGACTCAGCAAAATTTTTTGCTGACTTTACAAACTTTTTTTATGAGTGTAGTTAAACGCAGTTTGTAACTGGAATACTGCTATTGGAATTTTGTTTATTTTTCTTTATTTCAGTTAAGACCGAAATTCTGAACTAGCAAAAGTTGTTCCGGCAAATGTTTGTTAATAAAATTGGAAATGGTGGACCAAATTCGTTGTCGGTTTAGCTAAACGAAGTTTAAACTGACATCTAGGGTTTGGGAATTCTCGAACTTTTTATTCCCCGGGATTCTCAGTTAAAATTATAAATTTCCCGTTAATTTGATTTTTTTTTTCTATTTAAAAACCAGTAATTTGAATCAACTTTTAAAATAAAAATCGGTTAGTAATAAGACAAGAGAATTGGTACTATCTATAAAATTTTTAAAAAAATTGTCGATAATCAAAAGTGGTTACTGCAAATACGCAATTCGCAATCAAATATTACACTAAATTAGAGGTTCAGTAGTACCAACCGAATTGTGGATTGCATTGTTTATAAAAGCAACTAATGGTTGGTATTGGTAAACGAATTTGAGACAATGTTTGTTCTAATAACAAAATATTTAAATTCAAATTTAGCACTCAACATTTATAAGTGTTTGTGGTGTAATGGCTAGAGCGGCAGCCAATTACTCCGAGTTTCCGAGTTCAAATCCCGGAAAAGACATACACAAGAAGGTTTTTTTTTAATTAAAATAAAATACTAAAGTGTTCAAACAGCCAATAATTTAAAGAAAACTAAAAGCAATTATGGTGTAATGAGTAGGACAGTGGTTCAATACTTGATAAATCCAAAAAGCTTTTTAATTTCAATAAAATTTTGTGGAACATAATAATATTTAAGTGGAAAATAATATTGAATGAGACAACTGAATATTGCACAGAAATAAATTAAAAAATTGTGTTTGTAATATTAAACATGCCTCGTAGAGCATTTTTGTAAATACAAAAAAAATATAAAAGTATTTTGAATTGGCACCAACAATAATGATTTTTAAATACAAACTCCCATTTGTTGACTTTTTTGTAATTTTGAATTTTTGTTTTAAAGAATTTTTGTATGAAAAACTACAATTTACATATCGCACACCCAGTTCAAAAGTGACTTAACTCAAAATTTTAATTTTTCGGATTTATATTTTTAAACTATGCACAATACACTTGTTTATCTATAAAAAAAAATATCAATGTATTTTGTTGTAGTTAACTGTTGCTAAAAAAAAAACAGTTATGTCTTTCATTAATTATGCTTCAATTGGTATAAAGTTGCAAGTATTTTTTTCCGATTTCTGAAAAACGAAAAATTTTGAGTTGAGTCACTTTTGAACTAGGTGTGCGATATGAAATAAAAAAAGTTTGTTGAAAATAAGTTTGAATTTAAAAATGATAGTGTTTGAATTTAAAAATTCAATTTTGTCTATGTAGCTGTTACGACTAAATATATAATTTACTATGAATATGGTTGTCGTAACCACCAGAATCGATGGGCATCAAATTTGGTGGCCACAACTGACTGATTTCAGGGTATACCTCAAATAAAAATATAGTGTTTTTATTTGCAATTTAACAGAAAGCAGTCAGAAAGATTGCATTTTAAAAACGTTATATGTAGAAAACTGCATGTACATTAGGGTGGAGCGATTTGAACATCTTAATGGGCGCTTCGCGTTTCTGATTCTTGGGATTGTACTGAGCAAAAAGTCCACTAGACCATACGTCTACGGTGAAAATCGAGCTTCCAGATTTTGACTTTTTAGCCGTATTTGTGAAAGTAACAATGTGTGGGATGGACATATCTGAGGAAGTAGGAGGAGCTTATCCAAGATTATGGAATTAATCTCTTCTTTGGAAGATTCTCTAGCAGATTAATGCATCAATCATATTTGTGGGTGTAATTTAACGGATTAATTTTTAATTTCAAAATAGGGCTTTTTTGCCGTAAAGTCAAAATCTGGAAGCTCGGTTTTCACCGTAGACGCGAAGCGCCCATTAAGATTTTTTTCCTTCCATACTAATCGCCCCACCCCACAGTGGGATAAATCACAAAATTTGTGGAAATAATTCGGCCATTTGTTAACTTGTGGTCCGATTGCAATGAAATTTGGAACATGCATAAAAGACATAAAATGGAGTTTAAGGTTTGATTTTGAACCTTCCAGACCCTTTGGGCGCGGCAAAATGGCTGCCCAAAGTTGGGTACTTTTTTCATAAAAAATTTTGAGTGTTTGCCCATTTTTTTGTTTCTCATCCGATTTTCAAAAAAACTAACATATTAGTAATCTTCTTCTAAAGATGAACAAAAAACATGCTTTAATGTGTGGGTTACCTCCAATAGTTTCCGAGATATTCCGATTTGAAAAATGTGAAAGTCCAAATTTTGTCCGACTCAGGTCCAAAGTTTTCCAAATATCGGGAGAAAATTGGGACCAATTTTCGTTTTAAAATAACGGTTATTTAGCCAATAAAATTCATGATTGAATAAAAAAAAATAACTTCAATATCTTGTTTCAGTCAAAAATTACATTAGTTTAAAGTAGAAATTAAAAAAAAAAGTAAATTTTGGCGATATTTTCCCCAAAAAGCACCAAACTTCTTATCGCTCCAGACAAATATTTTTCTTCTGAGCATATAAAGTATGTATACTTTTCTGGAAGGTCTTTTTATATAAATGCGAGTTGTGGTAAAAAAAATATTGATTTGTAAATACTTTCCCCCCATCCGCTTCCAAAGTTGCCACATTTTTGAGGTAAATATCACTTTAAACTCGCTGTTAAAATTTGTGCACGCCTCCAATTGGGTAGTGGAAACCGGTTTTAGATACTCCAAATAGATACCTAATGTAGTGTGTAAGTCATTTCCAATCCC
>CM037855.1:158664565-158686403 GCA_021234595.1 Delia radicum
TTTGTGAAATGTTTATAAAACAAGCATATGCTAATAATTTTAAAAAACCAGAACTCCAGTTCAGTCTTAATCTTTGACATAACTAATTGCCGATTGAACTTGTAAAATATAATAAATTTTCAAAAATTGATTAATAATTAAGCTCGAGGTCAATTTTTGAAATTAAAATATAAAGGTCGAAAAAATATCAAAATATTTATATAATAAAATTTAAAAAAATATAAGCCTACTGAATGGTTATGCTGTGGTTTTGCTTGTGGTACTGGCAAAGCACATGCTTTGCAAACAAAATAGTATTTTTATAGCACATTAAAGTTGTATCCTTTGGTAATTTCTAACACGGTGGGTTTTACAAAAATATGAGTGGTTTGCCAGTAATATTTTTTTGTACGGTTGTATAACAATAGGGGTTGTAAGAGAAAAGTAACCGCCTACCGACCTTAATTTCTTAATTTAAAGCTTATTACCGGGTAATAGAAAGTTTTGGCTGGGTTTAGTTGAATTTTAGACTCCCGAGTAAAAAAATGTTTATATAGTGTTTTGTTTTTTATTAAAATATACTATATATGCTGTCATGTATAGCCGCATCTTATTATAGGTTTCTTATCTGGTAACATATCTAACGATGTATTATTGTAAAATGTCCTTTATAAAATAAGATATTAAGCTAAAATGATACACATAGCAAGATATGATCTATCTAATGTCATATATAATAATACATTATCATATATAACATAATATGTAATCAGGCTCACATCACCCAAAGGTTCTGAATTATACAAAGCATGCTGCCAGTTTAAATGTGAAATTTTCTCAGGAAATGAACCCACATATTGGCCTTCAAATCCAAATTCAATCCCAGATTTAATCGATTTTTATATTGCTAAAGGTATTTCAAAAAACTACATACATATAGAAAACTACTGTGGTCTTTCATCCGATCATTCACCTGTCATTATGACTGTCAGTGATAATATCGTACAAAAACCTGTTTCACCAGCTTTAATAAGCAATAAAACAAACTGGAACTTATTTTATACTTTGCTAAATGGTAAAATTAACTTACAAACGTCCCTTAAATCAAAACACGATATCGAAAGTGAGCTAGACAACTTAATTGATGCTATCCAAACATCCGCTTGGGAAAGCACGCCAGAAATACAAAATTCTACAAAAACCACTACATATCCCAAAGAAATAAGGGAACTCGTAAATAAAAACGCAAAGCAAGAAAAAAGTGGCTACTTGAACGCACTACGGAAAATAAACTATTTTCAATAGATTATGTTCTAAACTTAAAAAATTAATAAATGAGTCAAAAAATAATACCATGTCTGCATACCTGAAAAACCTTTCTGCAAACAAAGATACAAACTATAGCTTATGGAAAGCCACAAGCCAATTTAATCAAACATCACCGCATATACCACCGATTCGTAATCCAAATGGGACTTGGCTTAAGGAGGCCAAAGCAAAATCTGAAATGTTCGCAGATCACTTCGCTGAAATTTTCAAGCCTTTACCAAGACAAACAGCTGAAGAACACACAATTAAGAATTTTAAATTGGATAATAAAGCATAAAACCAACTACTATGAAGGAGCTTAAAACCGTTTTACAAAAAGACCTAAGCCCAAAAAAAGCACCAGGTTATGATTTAATAACCGGCAAATTATAAGAAACTGCCAGAGAAAGCTTTGAAAAAACTTTATACATTATAAATGCATGTTTTCGAATTCAATATGTTCCGTTGCAATGGAAAGTTGCAGAAGTTATCGTTATCCAAAAACCGGGAAAACCACCTAATGAAATAGCATCATATAGACCCATTTCATTACTTCCTGTGATGTCAAAGATTTTTGAAAAACTTTTTGTTAAAAGGCTACAGTATATAATAGAACAACGAAAATTGATCCCAAAGCATCAGTTTGGATTCAGAGAGCGTCACTCTACAGTAGAACAAGTCCATCGTATTATAGACTTTGCTGAAAAGTTGTTAGAAAAAAAACAAGTATGTTCAGCCGTATTTCTTGATGTAAGTCAAGCTTTTGATCGAGTTTGGCATCAAGGACTTTTATACAAATTACACAAAGATCTACCAAAAGAATTTTACAAAATTTTAAAATCATATCTAGCTGATCGCCATTTTCGAGTTAAGTTGGAAAATGAATATTCAAACTTAAAAAAGATAGAAGCTGGTGTACCGCAAGGTAGTGTCCTTGGACCTATTTTATACTTGCTATACACAAGAGATCTGCCTATACCTCAATCTGCGACAATAGCAACATTTGCAGATGACACTGCAATTTTGGCAACAGGAAAACATGAGCAAGAATCAACTAAAAAAGTACAACATGCACTTTCAGACACCATAGTTTGGATCAGGAAGTGGAGATGAAACTCAATGAAAGTAAATCAATTCATATGAACTTCACCAACAAAAAAATTAAATACATACCATTATATATAAACAACATTAAGATACCACATGCTAATACTGCCAAATACTTAGGCATGACTCTCGACACTAAAATAAAGTGGAAGGAACATATTAAAAAAAATCTCAGGAAATGAAACTAAAATTCAGAGAACTATACTGGTTACTTGGGAGTAATTCTGATGTATCTCTCACAAACAAACTCTTGGTGTATAACCAAATAATAAAACCAATATGGACATACGGAATACAGCTCTGGGGCTGTTCAAAGAAAACTAATGTACAAATTATTCAAAAAACACAAAACAAAATACTTCGTACTATCGTCAATGCTCCATGGTTCATTCGCAACGATGACCTGCATAGAGATCTGGCGATAAACACTGTAACTGAGGAGACACAACGTCATGCACAAAAGCACGCTACAAAACTTCAGCTTCATACAAATGAAGATCTTAATGAAATCTTCTTCTCTCACAACCCATATAGAAGACTACAGAGGACCCTTCCAATGGATCTGGTCAACTAAAAATATGTACACAAGTACATCAATTTATAATTTTTTTGAGGATAATTAATGAATTATCACTCGTCACACTATTTACCTCATATTGTAATATTACTAAATGAGTTTTACTCAGTTTGTAATTATATTGAATAAATAAAAAAAAAAAAAAAAAAAAAAAATATATGGTGACATATATGGTGACATATAAGCTATAACATTTAAGATAAAATAGTATATACTATCTTATAAATTTTTTGTTTGTGAGGTATAACAACCAAAACTTTTAACTTTTTCTTACACATGGAAACATCAATATGTACGAGAAACTACCCGAGTAAAAACGTACATATCCAATCATATATTATTTAATACAATGTTTTATAAAAACAAATAGCTTCATATAGCTTAATAGTTATGGTACATATGGTCATATATAATGTTACCTTGGATTATGATTTTCGAAATTTTTTGACATGATCCCATACATATTAATATCTAAATATATATTGATTAATATCTACATATATACTGAAATTATATGGCATATGAAACTACATATGGTATATATTAATTAACATGATTTCATATATACTTTTATATGGCTTAATACAATGTGACGTATAATAATATATGGTACGTAATACTTTTTTTTTTTGGTCACTTTCAATTAACAAAAATTTAGCTCAAATTTAACTAAAGGTTTGCAGATTCAACAGATTTATTTTTGTCATTCATAATTTACTAATATTTAGCCAAAAAAAAAAACTGCTAACATTAATAGTTTTTCCTGCAACTTTGCCATTTTATACTAATTTTTGCTAGTATTAGCAACAAAATTTATTTATTTTAGAGCATAAGGGCTGATTACTTACCAACTATGGCTCTGTTCAAGTTTTTGAACAAAACAATTATGAAAAAAAAATTGTTTGAAAAATTGTGTATGATTTATAACACATGAATAATAATAGCAATACACTCATCCCTCTAATAGCGCAGTTTCCAAATAGAGAACTTCTTGCTCATCAAAAACTAAAAGTTGTAAAAGAATATACAACAAAGAATTCGTTTAATGCGATTTCAGTTAAACTCGGTATTTTGTGCAACGAATTAAACGCTTTTTTTCAAGACTAGGGTGTAATTAATACATAACTGAAATTTAAAGTAATCACATAAAATATGTTTTAGAATATTCCATGCTTTGTTAGGAGTTATAGATGAGTGATTTACCAGAAACAGGAACTAGAATATATTCAGTCGATGGTACTTACTCTTACATACAATAGACATTTACATAATAACTATTTAACACGCAAGGGGTGGTCAGTTTAACTGCACATATAATCAAAATTAATGAGCAACATAGTGCTGTTCACATGTTGGTATGAGATGCCCATTAGGATGTCCCTTAACCTGATGATTTGACGACTTTCGCTCATTACACCCGCCAGTTTTATTACAAATGGTTTCAAGCGGAAGAAATCGATTTTTTATTAACATTAAAAATTTCCAAAATTCGAAGTTTCAAAACTATTTATTTTTTATTTAATTTATTCATTTAATATACTCAAAATTATTCAGGTATGCAATAGTGGCTTCATCGGATATCATTAACCCACTTTAGCCTGGAATCCAAAATGACCCACAAATTTGATAAAAATTTAAAGACTTTTCAAAATACCTAATTTGGAGATGTCGATTGCTATGTTTATAATAAATATAAATTGGAAAAATTATAATTCGAGTTTATGTGTTGAGCGACTCATTTTCAAGACATTTTTTAAAAATTGCATATTTTGTTAAAAATTTAACACAATTTAAATGTTTTTATTATATTTAGTTTGCCCAATTTTCAGAAAAATATGATTTAACTTTGATTAGCCAATAATTATCTTTACTTTTATCTTAAATATTTAACCCTTAGTGACCTGGGAAAAAAAGGCCCACAACACTTAATTTTAATTATGACTACAAGACTGGAAAGCCATTAGATTGATAAAAAAATCTCTCCAAAATAATTGTTTTGTGTCACTTGATCCGTATACGGTTTATTTTTACGCTACTGACAAAAACAGATACACTTGGAAATTTACAGAATATCATCCTTCATAATTTTCAGTAAAATATCACTTAAATGCTATTAGGCTTTTAACTTATTAAAAAAAAAATAAAAAAATTTTTCCACTGCATACAAACTATTATTTTTTGTAACTGGATCTATATAGAGCTAACGTTTTCCTTTTTCACCATAAAAGACCCACTAGGGAAGTTATAGAATAACGTTTATCAGATTTTTTTTAAATTTGGATACGTAAGGGTACTTAACTAACGAACCAGCACAATTCTTAATAGTCCCAATCATATGTTTAAGAATTAAAAAGGTGGGGTCAAAAGTAACCCTTAAAAATAACATTGGGACCATAAAGAATTGCGTTTTATTCGTAAGTTAAGTACCATCTATCACACATCCGATTTTATTAAAAATCTGAATGATATTTCGTAAATTCTCTTTTGGGTCTTTTTGAAAAAAGTGAAAACATTAACTTTATATGGATCATGTTACTTAAAATAATAAATTTTAACAAGTGACCATACACTCAGGGAACTTCTGCTTTAAAAATATGTAGTTGTTTGTGTTGTTATACAGTTTCTTTATTTTTAATGTAAATGTCAGTCATTTGTAGAAAAAAATAATTTTTTACTAACCTTGTAGTTTATTTAAAAAAACAAACCACATCAAATAACTGTTTTATGATTTAACATTAATTTTTTGCAGTCGTTTTTTGTTATGTAAAAAATTAAGAAAAAAAAATGTTGTTTATTTTTTATTAACCTGCAGTTCAATTGTTATTAATTTTTTGAACAGTAAGAACAATTGACAAATTTTAGTTGAATTTAATGAAATGTCGTCCTTTCTTCAAGTGGAATTTTATTTGTTTTTGACTACAATTGCAATCGTCTTTACCTACATAATATCCTTAGTGTATAGACGCTGTATATCCACTTCTTGTGATCATAACTAAAATAAAGTTTAATTGAGTTTTTTAGTCCCCCGGCCACTAAGGGTTAAAGATTTTTTAATTAAAGTAAAGATAATAATATTAATGAAACATTTCTATGAAAAAAGTCATTGTATTAATGAAGGAATTCATTAATACTACTCACAAATTCCTATCAGTGTAATTAATATTAAGTTCCATGGGTCTTTTTTGTCCCCTGGCTATAAAGGGTTTAAGATTTTTTAGAGAAAAGTAAAATAATTTTGAGTATATTTAATGAATAAGTTAATTACACACACATAAAAAATTCGATTGTCTCTACAGAATTTCATCCAACCGAACTGATTCGGTTGTGACAAACGAATTTACGAGGTTGCAGCAACCAAATAAATTCGGTTGGATGAAATTTTAGAATTTTTATGAGAGTGTAAAAAATAATTTTTTTTTTGAACCTCGAATTTTGGTAATTTTTAATAATAACACACTTTTTGTACAAAATGAACCATTTTCGACAAACTTTCGGCACGGGTTAACGAAATAAAATTGATTTTTTTCCATTTGGAACCATTTATAATAAAACTGGGGTTGTAATGAAAAATTTATTTTTAAGGGACATCCTAATAACCATATAAGCGTTTAAGATTTCGTGCGCGAAATGCCTTATTTCATTATTGAAAAATTTCAAGAGCAAAAATTCTAACGGTTTTTAAAAATTATTTAAAACAAAGGAAAAGTGGTGAAAGGGGGGAAAGCTAAAAAAATTTGCAAAATTTTAAATAATTAGCAATAATTAAATTTTATTTTTACAACGAAATTTAATACTTAAAAGTTTTATCAAAAGAAGTTTTATTAAATAACTTCGTAATGTGCTAAAGTTGACAGTAAAAAAAGTTGTACTTAAAGCCGGTAACTTAACGAAGAGAATGAATTTCAATATTATGACAATTTAAAGACTAAACATTGGAGGCGTTCTCACATTTGTTTTTTTAATAAAAAATTTATCAATTTAATTTGGCTGTATTTAGAGTGTCCAAAACCGTAAACGAAAACCGGTTCACTAGTTTTTTTTGTTTTCAAAAACCGAACCGGTTTTGAATATTTTGCATTTCCGAATATTCTAGAAACGATATTCTTTGACTGTTAACCGATTATTTGTGTAGTAGGAAATTTTACTTGAAAACTCAACAAAACCTCTAAAAATGCGTAATTTTTATACAGTCGGGAGCACTCGTAAGTACTTTTTACGCCTAAATATTCAGGCCAAAAATATTTGACACTATAACTAAAGTATACTTTTTTAAAGGAATAAGGTGCGTTGCATCCAAATCTGGTCTCATAATCACTATTCGACATCAGGCGTTTGAGTTATATTAACGGGAAAAGTTTCGTTTTCTTGGAAATATATATTTCATAATAATTATAATGACACCTGAACATACCTACTCTTATCCTTTTCTTTAGATTTTAAATTTTTAAAATAAATTAGTTCCTTACGAAAATATTGCAAATTGGAATTTAGGTTGTAACTGGAATTTTAAAGCCCCTCAGTGTAAAATTTTAAAAAGTTCGAATTTATTATCAAGTTCCAGACAAAATAAGATGTCCCAGGTGAAAATGATAATATGTAGTAATATATGAACATACATGATTTCATGTATGGAAATATATATGGGTTCATAAAAAACAAAAAGTTCATGTATGTTCATATATCATTGACTTACAAAAAGCAATTATTGTTTTTTTTTTTTTTAATTATTGACAGTCGGATTTTCGAGTCGCAATACGACCGTTATAACTCAAAAAAACGATCTCATAAAAACTTTAATTTTTGTTCCCAATTTCGTTATATTTATATTAAAAATATTTTATAAAATGTTTTACTTTTAAATTTTAAAAAGTTAAAACCAAAAGTTTATTTTTCCGATCTTTTATCATAAATTATGATATGAGCAAGATTATTCAAGTTCAATATCATTTGTTTTTTGTTAAACAAAAGCCAGTGCAATGTTTATTTATTAACTAAAAAAGTTTTCTGTCCGCTAATTCAAAGCAGACTTTTCTACTGACAGGTCCTTACATGTTTCATTTCGCGTCACCGAAAATCTTCAGAGAACCAATGTAGAAGGGGTAGAAGATTTTTACCCAAATTTTTACCGAAACAGATCAACGCTTTACCCGTATTGTTTCATTTACCAGATGAGAAGTAAAAACAAAATTGGATGAATTGAACTAATTCTAAACCAAAAATAAAACATTTTTAATCAATAAACATTGTTATCATTTTGAATTTTTAAATTTTTCTTGCATATTCTTTGTTTGTTTTTTTTTTTATTTTATTCAAAACAATATAAAATTATTTAAAATTTCTATCAAAATATAAACAGAAATATTAAAAAACGTTTAAGAAATTATTTTTTACAGTTTTATTAGTTTTTTTTTGGCTAATGGCGTGACTTGTGTGGTGACAAGGCACATCAGGCCGGCTCTCGATCTGGGGCGAACGAGGGCACTCCTGTCGCTTTCCAGGGGGTAAATCTCTGACGGTGATAACCGGTCACTGTCTTATTGGCAGGCACGCTCGTAGGTTGGGGGTGTTATCGCCTGACTTCTGTAGGAGCTGCGGGGACGAGGAGGAGAGTATTGAACACTTTCTCTGTTCATGTCCTGCGCTGGCGCTACGTAGGAGGGCCTCACTTGGATCGGCGTTCTTTCACGATCTTGGGGATCTTTCAGGTGCTGGTATTCCGCACCTCCTTAGCTTCGTAAGGAGCTCTAACTGGTTCAACGGTGGAGTCTGATCGGTAATCCATCAGTCTCGTGGCATCACAACGGACCTCAGAGTCTAAGTGTGCTGGTGCTCACTCCGACCTAACCTAACATCCCCTACCACTCCTACCTAACCTAACCTAAAAATCGGAGCATTTGGATAAAAACCGAAACTTTTCCCATTAATATTGCTCGAAAGCCTGATGTTGGAGAGTGATTCTGAGACTTTATACCTTTAGAAAGATATACCATAGTTGTAGTGTCAAATATTTTTCAGCCTGAATCTTTAGGTGTAAAAAGAACTTGCATGTACGCACGAGTGCTCCCCACTGTACGATATTAAAAATTTTGGAAATTTATTTCTCCAATTTTTCACCGTTTAAAATTTTCCTAAATTTTTCACAAATTTTGCATAAACTCAAAACAGTAGAAAACCTGTTACTTTAACAAAATCATTGCACACAACTATTAAACTGTAATAGTTCTCATAACTCTGTCCGCTGTTTCCAATTTCAAAACTTTAAAATTCGTTTTATTGTAATCGTACAACTTTGTTTAACAAGTCTTTATCTAAATACAATTTAAACACTGGTCTCACATGATCACCACTGCACCTTTTGTTAGTAAAGTTGGCTTTAAAAGTCATTTTATTGCCCGAAGCCAACAACCAACACACAATGTCACCATCAATAATCAATTGTGACAAATGGGAATTTAATCGATATTTAGTTATTATTGTTTGTTAAAAAGGTAATAAAAATTGAATTTTTTTTTTATAAAAATTCTACTGTCTGTATTGTAACAGTAAAATTGTATGGAAAAAGAAAATAATAACATTTTTATGCTCGATTTGGTAAAAGGTATGCCTAGGTTTCAAGTTGATGTTGCGGTGGAATGAACCTACGCATTTTATGGACAAACTAGGCAATAAACTTTTTATGTATTATAAAATGGTTAAAACCAAGTTCTTACTTACTAAAATAGGCGTAAAAGTAAGAAAGGAATTAATTGAAAAAGTGTTTAAACTTTTTTTTTTTTTTGTTTCAACAAATTTGATTTATAACTTTTAAGTGTTTAGATAAAACTGTAGAATTCTGCTAGTTCAGGTTTGGCCATTTTTTCTTTCAAAATTTATTATTTACAATTAATTAAATTAATTGTAATATTAATGTTTAATGTCATTAACAAACAGACATAGTCTTTAAAAGAATTAAAAAAAAATACCCAAAACTAAATGATAAATTTAACCCTTTGTAGCACATGAACTTAAAAATTAAAATTTTTTTTGGCACTGGAAAGGTTAAGGTAAATAAAAAAAACGTATTACTTAGAAATTAAAAAATATCCTTTGTTTATTATTTATTTGACATTTTAGGGATTGTGACATTTCATGTTAAAAAAAGGCATTGTATACAATAAGTAAAAAATATAATTCACTTACCTGCAGGTTTTCATAAAAACAACCCAATTTTTTGCACTTTTTGTATTTTTTTATAAAATTTTAAATTTTCAAACTTGTCCCTATTCGTATTATGCAAATACGAATAGGGACAAACTGACGGAAGTCAAAAAAATTACGCCATCTATGATATTTTTTTGGTACTAATTTGATCAGTGGTATGTCACAGTAGGGTCACACAAATTTGAGCGAGCTAAATAAATTCAGTATGTATTATTTCGGAATTTTGGGGTTTGTTACAGTAATGTTACATGAGGCAATAAAGGGTTAAAAATGTGGTGTTGGTCACTTTCAGTGTTGCCAAGTTAGAGGTTTTCCCCCTTGTTTTGGGCGGGTTTTCAGTTTTTTAGTGGGATTTTATGGAGAATTTTGGGTGGTAAAAATCTGATTAAAAGAGGTAATTTGACTTTAGAAAAATTAAATGTTCGGTTTGATTATTATTTTTGTAAAATGTTTGGCATAATTTTAACTTTTTTTTAGATTGTTAGTAAACTTTAGATCACTTTACTGCGCTGTTAAAATAAAATTTCAGATTTTTACTATAAAAACAGTAAAACTTATACTTAGAATACTATGTAGGTAAAGGCCACTGCAAATGTAGTTAAAACAAATGAAATTTCACTTAAGAAAAGGACGACTTACATTTCAGTGAATTCAATTAACATTGTCATTTGTTTTTTATTGTTCAAAAAGTGCCTTAGAATTGAAGTAAAAATTAACTACATGTTAGTGAAAAAAAAAAATAAACAAACATTTATTATTTTTTTTCGAAATATTGAGGTTAAGAAGAAGAATAAACGTTTTTCTCTAAAAATTATAAACACTATTCATTTTTAAATCAGACTAGACTAGTTTTTGCCTTTTTTTATGGTCAGGCTCATCAGTGATTTTTCTTTTAAATTGTATTATTTATTAATTATTTGTGCCTTATAATTGTCAGATTGTCTCTATATGATAAATTTTTCAACAACGTGCGGCTGTAAGAATTAAACCTACGCTCATCTTACATTACAAACGTAGCAATACCAAGTCATGGCCGTTTAGCGATCACACCCAAGTATAACCTCGAATGTGATGCATCTAAATTGCAGTTTTCTTTCCTATTAGCTTTTTCTGTTATTGTATATAATACTCAGAAGTGACAACACTAACAACACAAATATTCTATTTTTAGATTTTTGTTTATTTTTCTAATCTCCTCCGTCTCTATTTTACAATGTTACCAGATTGACGTATTGTTTTTGTTATTTTTATTTTTTTTAAATAACAAAAAAACGACAGTAAAAGTTAATGTAAAATCATAAAACAGTCATTCGATGTGGTTTGTTTTTAAATAAACTACAAGGTTAGTAAAAAATTTAATTTGTTCCATAAAATTACTGAGATTTACATTAAAAATATAGAAACTGTTTTACAATTCAAACAACTACATATTTCTAAAGCAGAAGTTTCCTGAGTTTTGGGTTGTCAGATTTTATTTTTTTTTTTCTATTAATTAATAATCATATAAATACAAATTATATACTATTACACTGTGTGTAATTTAAGCAAAAGTCATGACAAAATAACCATAGTCATGGCAAAATAACCATATACGGACACCACTACGTGATAAAAGACTAAAAAAAAAAAGACCCGTGTCTCCCAATTTTTCCCAAAGTCATCTCCTCTTTTGTTTATGGGCCGCCAAATATTTGGGGCCTCGGTATCATTTTCGCAAAAAAGTGATCATTTTCTCAGGCTCATATCTTGCAAACCGTTCATAATTTCGATTTACTCTCTATGGCAAAGTTGTAGCTCTTGTCATAAAGAATAAAAATTGCGAACATATAAAATCAAAAAACTTCACCTTCCAGATCAAAATCGCAAAAAACTTAAAAAAAAATCGATTTTTTTTACCTTTTTTCCCGTGTTCAGGTCCATAGGTAGCAAACCGTTCAAAATTCAAGGAAACAATCAACTACAAAAATTTACCTAAGATCTCAATAAACAAATTTCTAGAACACATAAACTTCCTAGAAATGATTCTTAATACTGTTTAGGTAGCATTTAGGTAGCGTTTAGGTTGTTTAGGTACGTGCATTTTTTTTCTTTTGTTTTTTGTGCATATTTTGAATTCTTTACTTCATATTTTAAGCTCCTATTTATCTTCTTTAGTTGCATTATATTCCTTGCCCGGCTGATTAGTAATGATAACTCATTATTTTGCGCGATATCCGCATATAAAAGTAATGCGATTTTTAATAAGAATAGTAAGAAGTTTTTTTTTTTTTTTTTTTTTGTTTTTTTATTAATTAATAATCATATAATTACAAATTATATACTATTACCCTAACCGAGCACTAGCTATTATGGCCTTCGGCGCGTTGTAGCGAAAACAGACCAGTGCCTCTGGTGGAAATCGAACCCACGACCCCCTCACTGATAAGCCAGCACGCTACCAACTAGCCTACCGGGGCGCACGGTTGTCAGATTTATTTTGACATTTGCACCCCATTGAGTATTAAATGCCCCCAAAAATTAGCAAATAATTTTTTTCTTTATTTTTGCATTAAAAAAGTCGCCAAAAAACTTTTTTAGTTCTTGATCGATGTATGCCACTCAAAACATGTGTTTTGATAGTTTAATAATGAAATAAAAAAATGTACGATTTTAAAGAGTATTTTTTTAGATATAGTATAGTTAGTATAGTTTGTTAAAAATTTGAGGTTTTTGGAAGTTTTTTTTTTTATTTTTTGATTTTGATATAACAAAAAATTTATAAATTTTTTTTTATTAAATTTGTGTAAACTTTATAAAAAGAAGGGGCTGCAACAAAACAACACAAATTTTATTAGAAACAGAATAAAAGTTAAAACTGTAATCGAAAGCGAAAAGCGAAGAAAAAAATTTCCATACATTTTGTTTGAAATGCAAAATTTGTTTTGCTACTAGCGAAAATTAACGTTTCCAAGAAAATATATTAAAATTATTTTCGTTTTAACTTTGCTTCAGTTACTACTATTTAAATACATACAATATTTCATACCCAAAAATAGTTTAGGCCTATGTTTCCACAGAAGCTGATTTGGGCGTGTTTTTAAATAAAATATGTTTTCCACATGTTTTCTATACTTTTTTTTCACTATAACACAAGTTTTGCTCAAAACACGTATACCAGAAGTAAAAATAAAAAAAAAGATAAAAACATATCTTGCTTGCACAAAATGTCATTACTTCTAGCGATGTTGAGGCAACATCTTTCTTTGAAAAAATTTTTTCTGAATAAAATAACAAAAAAAAAAATAAAAATAAAATAATTAATTATATATGTGCTTACTAGAGTTGAAAAAATAATGAGTTACAAAATTTATTTACAACAAATTTTGTGATCTATACTTTATATTGAAAATAATGATAAAAATAAGTACTTATTGGTAACGCACTTTTGTTTAATAGAATAATGGAAAAATTAACTAGTTATTATTATTTGTGTTAAAGTAATGCAGAGAGTTAGCTGTTGTTATTACTGGTAGTACGAAAAGTAATGACATGTCATTACCGTTTTTACACTGGGGTAGGTATAAGAATGTGTCAGTATTTTTTAATAAGTTCAGTATTTTTGCTTTTAAGCGTAGTTTTTTTGTTTTAAACATACACACAGAGAAAAAAGTGCCAACCGAATTTAAAAGTGTATATTAATGATAACAACTTATAAATAGAGTTAATACAACGATATTTACATTAGATTTCTGAATATTTTGGGTGTTGCAACTAAAATTCAGTTGAATTAACCGAACTTTGTTATGAAAACTAATGTAAAGTTGTGCCAACCGTATGAAATTCAGTAATAACCGAATTTGAGTAATAGTAACCGAATTTCAGTTGGCAAATAGCTAAGTTTTTCTCTGTGTGTAGAGTCTAAATTTTCTAGTAAAAAAAACGATACTATATATAGAAAATCCGCGAATAAATTTCGAAGATTCTATGTAGAAATAATTAAATATAAAAAAAGGTCCAGCATTTTTGTATTGGCTTACAAGCCAATGAAAGGAGAGGCAAAGTCATAAAAATGGTAAGAAACATACTGCCCAATCCCATATTTCGGGGTTAAAAGTGGGTTTCAAAGTTGTACGAAACTTTTTGTTTTAAAACTTTTTACCTTTTTTTATACCCCAATAGAGACGTCATCCAAATACCTTTCATTTGAATCAAAATTTGTATATTGTTTCTTTGAAAGAAGCTTGTGAAAAAACAAATAGCGAAAATTGTGTAATTTTTGAATCCAAATATTAATCTTTAATCGTGCAATGGGGCATCTGAAAAGGTACTCAAACAAACTTAATTATTAATTATTACCCATCAGCGGAGCTTTCTTGTTAGTAGTTTAAATGCAAAAATATATTTTAAAAAAAATTTCCAGAAATTGAAATTCATAAAATTCTAAAAAAAATCAAAAACAAATAGATCTCATGAAAAATACTTTTTTTGTTAAGATTAGAGTCTATATTCCAACAAATAAATCAAAGCATATATAGAAAACCCGGGTTAAACGGACTCCGAGGGACTAGCAAAATTTTTTCACATAAGCAAGATTAGTTTTAATCGGGGTAAAATGTATTAAATTGTGAAATTCTTTAATTTTATTTTCTAAATAAATATTTTTTGATACCCAGTGTGGAAAAGCATTATGGTAATGCTTTTCTATAAAAGTACATATTTAGTAATGGCAAGTACTTACAATTGTCATTACAAATCTCATTTCTTTTATATGGGAATGTCGTGAAAAATAATGACATGCAATTACTTAACACCTTACGAATCATGAAAAATGTGATTACTTCCGTTTAGTATGTGTTCTACTGTTACATTACATTTCATTTTTTTTTTATCGCTTTACAAAATTTTATAAAATGAGCAAAATGTCTGTAAACTAGTGTTATTTTTACATATTAAAGATTTTATAACTTGTTTTCATAGTACTACAATTATGTTAGTTTAAATATGGTCAACATCTATATGCCTGTCTTGTCCATTTTCCATACCGTCGGTTCTATTCACAAAACTTTTAAGCTTCAAATTTACTCCAATATATTATAGATTTTAACTGAATTCATGCATATAATTTATTTAGACACTAATCCCTGTAATATTTTAAGGATTTACATATATTTACACGCATGTAACTGTTATAATCTAGATCATGAATTTGCATTTATATTCTTTTTTTTACCATTAAGTCATATCAGATCATATATGTTGAATTTTGCATTACTTTGATTCTCATAATAATTAACTTATCATAGATTTACAAATATGTTTTGCTATTAAGATAAATCCCCCCCTTCTTAAGATAAATTCGCACTGGTTGGTTTTTATGGTACAAGTTTTAAGCTAAACAAAGTGTATCATAAATTTTAATCTATTATTAAGACAAGATTATTTACTGCTTTTAGTGGTTATATATTCAAAACCTGCTGCGGTCATTTGGAAAATTTAATTCATATAACATTTTTCAGTAAAAACGATAAAATATGTTTATCTAAACTAATGCAGGCCACACTATGTTCGACAGAGAAAATAATTAAAAAAAAAATTAGAAAGGTTAAGGTTAAGAAGAATGAACGTTTATCTCTAAAAATTATAAACACTATTAATTTTTAAATCAGACTTGACTAGTTTCCGCCTTTTTTATGGACAGGCGTCATCAGTGATTTTCCTTTTAAATTGTATTATTATTTGTGTGCTATTGTCAGATTGTCTCTATATGAGAAAATTGGAGAATTTTCTCTATATGAGAAATTTTTTTTTATTCTACAACCTGCCGGTTGTAATAATTGCAACTGCGTCTTTCCTTACATTAGAAACGTAACAATACCAAGTCGCAACTGCTTAACGATCACGGCCAAGTGCGGCCTTGATTGCAATTCAGCTAACTTGCAGTTTCCATTCGCATTCAGCTTTTTCTGTTATTGTACATTACTCCAGAAGTGACAAACACTAAAGGCTCCATTAGTCTTTGCGTTCCGTGCCGTTTCTGTAACGTGCCGTTCCAGATGGCTTTTTTGTGTGGTTAATCTGTTCCGTAACAACAGCAGCTGTTGTAGCTAAACGATTATAGTAATTGTTTAACTAGTTGCAAATATAGAAGTAATTTTATTATCATAATGTGTCACAAAATCTTTTTTATATTATTTTGTAAAATTTAGCTTATAAAAATACAAAAAAAAAAAAAGTTCTTGTGTTGGTTGTTTAGTGTTTTTATGTAATGGCAATCAGCTATTTTTAGACGTCACATAACGTAGTACAAATTTGTTTTTAACAGTTTCGTCCGCAATTCAAGCTTCCATTGCACACAAACTTACCCTCACACACTCATTTTCATACATCATAAACAAATCAGTTGATTCGTTACGGAACGTACAAACTAATTCAGCCTTAACACGCTGAAACATTCCATTTTTTACATTTTTCTTTATCTTCAAACCTTCACCGTCTCTATTTCACAATATTACCAGATTAGAGTAGGGATTTTACGTTCAGGGCTGCCAACTTTGTGTTTATGTTGAGTGGTGGTTTTGCGACTTGAGCTTGACTTTAACCATTCAGGCAAAAATTGGTGTGCAAAATCAGCTTTGTCCAAAAAAAAAGAAAAATCAGCTAAATCTTTAAAATCAGTTTTTTTGTATAAGTTTCGCAAAAACTTATTAACATTTCATAAGTTTTGGCTAAAAAATGGAAAATCATTTATATATACGACAGCAATTTATCGCACTGAATGCAAATATAATTTAATTATGTATTCTGACCTATTAATATGAAAATCTCATAAATTTTGTCTAAATAAAAAAAAAATTTTTAAATCTTTAAAGATTTTCGTTGTCGCCAATTTGAACATTTCGGATATATCTCGTTCTGAATCGGAATCCTTCAGTTATATGTACCCTCTGAAAAGTTCTGCAGTTACTACATTACAGTTATTTGTGTAGTAATACGGTTGTCGTTTTTTTTTTAACGGCAATTGGTTTTATTTAACCTTTTATATGTTGTTGAGAACAAAAATTTAAGTTAGGCATTACTTAATGGCAGGGCCGTAGCCAGAAATTTATTTTAAGGGGCCCGAATTATTTTGAAAAATTTTTTTTCTTAACCAAATTTGGTTCCGGCAAGATCAATTGAAGTAGTATGGCAATTTTATTGTTCTAATTTCATAAGTTTAAACATAATGCGTTTTTTTACTACCTACACCAATCAACTCAACAGAGAAGACAAATTTGCATTTTTAATATTTTTCGCAATTTTTTATTCAAACTTGATTATTTTTCCATTACTTTATTTTTAATTTTTGGGCTTAACAATCGTTTTTATTAAGATTTTTTAGCTTTAAAATCGCCAATTTTCTTCGATTTAAATGTTTTTATTTGAACTTAAATGTTTTTACTTTTCTTTTCAAAAGAGTAACTTTTTTACCTTTTTGTAGTTTTGCTTTTTTTTAATTTTTGCTAATATTTTTTTTTTTTGTATAAACACAATGGAGTTTTTAATGTCTTGTATTCATTCCCTGCTCATCAGTGAATATTTTGACGAATTCAGTCATAAACTTTTCATAAAATAACTGAAAATATTCTTAAAAAAAAAATTTTTTAATTTATTTTATATTTCATAATACAAAATTTTTTATTAAATTTTCATTCGATCCAACTACAAATAAACGAAACATTTTCTAAAAAAAATCCTTAAAGTCTTGATTTTATAAAAAAAAAAATATTTGAATTGCAAAATGTTTATGTAGGGAAAAGCTTTTAAAACTTTAACGTTATTTTTTAGGAGTCGAAAGTAAAGAAAAAATAGAGACGAATGTTGGAAATCTGAGTAGTTTTCATTTTTTAATGAAGTTTAATGAATTCAGCTCTTTACATAATAAACAAATACAAAATCTAAGGCGTCATTTCTTTATAAATGTATTTAGAATAAAGTCCTCAAAATCTGGCAAGGGAGGTACTTGACTTTGGAATACCTCCCATTTGAATAAAACTTGCGATTTTTGCAATTCTGTAGATTTTTTCAAATTTTGGCTATTTTTTAAATAATTGCGATTTATTTCAATTTCGGCGATTTGTTCTCAATTTAAGTGTTTTTTAAATTTTAGGGGAACTTTTTAAAATCACCAAAATTGAAAAAAAAATGACAAATCAAAAAAAATTAAAAAATCATCAAAATTAAAAAAATTAAAAAAAAAAAATCACCAAAATTAACAAAATTAAGAAACCGTCGAAATTAAAGTAAAAAATTTACAAAAATAAAAATAATTTCAAGAAGAAGACTTTTAAATATTATAAATTTTTTCAAATTTTGTTAATTTTTTAAAATGTTGGCGATTTTTTTAATATTAGCGAATTAGTTCAGTTTTGGCGATTTTTTACAATTTGAGCATTTTTTAATTATAGCGTTTTATTTTTAATGAAAATGAAAATGAAAATTATTCACGTTCGCTGCCATACTCTATGTTTCTTTATTAAGATATTGTCCAAACAAATAATCTATAGAGTTTTTGTTTTCAAATTTATTAATTGACCACTTTCAGGAATGTGTTGATAGATCTATTAAAGGTCGAAAAAAAACATAATTTTTATTTTTAATAAAAATGATATCAAACTTGTAAGACAATGTACGGCCTTGTTTACTACTCCCCCTGTACAACTTCTTTTTAAACAAACAAGTGTACAAATAAAAAAGGGACAAAAAAACAAAAACGTGTATTGAATATCTACCAAAGGTAGACCTTAGACACAAAAAACAAGTTTTGTATTTATTTTTTGATCAACGGTGATAATCTTTAACTTCGAGCTCATATATTAGTTCTCATTTAGTGAGAAAACTAGTTTATATGAATGTTTGATGTTGTGCATGGGATTGTCACTTCTTTCAAAACGTGTTCTGATGATGGGAACCTAGAAAGTTCCCGAAATAGATCTATCAACACATTCCTGAAAGTGGTCAACTTGAATAATTTTAATTTTCATTGCACAATTAAAAAAAAAACATTATTTTTATTTAAAATAAAAATTATATCAAACTTGTTTAATTTTGGCGATATTTTTCATATTTGGCGGTTTTTCTAATTTTTTAGATTTTTTCAAATTTTTGGCGATTTTTCAAATGTTAGCGTTTTTTTCCTATTTTGTTTTTGTTTACGATTTTTTTTAATTACTGCTTTGTTTTTTTTTAATTTTTTTTATTGGTTTTGAAATTTTAGCGATTTTTTACAATTTTAGAGATTTTTTTTTTTGTAAATTTTAATTAAATTTTTAATAGTATCTACCAAAAATTTGTTTGAAACTAAAAACTATATCTAATTACATTTTTAATATATTAGTTTAAAAGCTTAATTGAAAAAAAAAATCAATTAAATAGTTACAAATAATTTTTATTGATACTACAAATTCCTTAATAGGACCCCGAACTCAATTAAACTTTTAATAGAATAAACTAATTTTTTAATCGAAACTCGATTTTAGTTTTTTCTGTGTATCTTTGTTTAAAGTATCGTTGTTTAAAGTATTATTTCAAATTTTGGCTCTAAAGCCGCTCTTATCTCTTATCTCTAATTCGCACATAAAAATGATTTTTATTATCACTTGGTTGAACCCAAAACCAAAAGGTTAGCTTTACTAAATGTAAATTTAAATATTTTTTAAATTATTATAAACAAACAAACTATAAATATGTTAAAAATAAAAAAGACATTAACAAGAAACCTCGCTAACCTCTATATTCGCATAAGGCCATAAATATGTGAGTGTGTGTCATTTCCCAAGAAAAAAACACTACAACACCAAAGCTCTAATCCAGCATTAAAATCAATCTTCGCTAAATCGGCAGGAAAAAAAAGAAGGCAAAAGTCTAAAAAAAAAAAAATAAAATGCATGTAGTTTCTTTGACCATAGCTACTCCTACAATAAAATGTTTTGCTAAATTTTATACGCAACCAAAAGAGTTCACAAAACTGAAAAAAAAATAGTTAAGCTTTTGGACGCATGTATGTGCGACAAGACTTTTTAAGACATTGACCATTTGTAATAAATAAATCGTGACCAAAAGTTAAAGCCACCATCACTACCACCACCAACAACCATAAGACTAGACTTGACTGGACCTCACCGAGCCACAGCAATGTCACACATCGTGTGGCGGTATTTGTTTTTTTCTCTTATGGCGCTAAATGCTTCCTCATTCATCGATGAAGTTTCTTAATCTTTTTCTACGGTGCTAGAATAATTTTATTTTGGTCAAACAATGTGACTGTTTGTGTTGTTCTCCAACAGAGTAAGGATGGAGGTCTTTGGCCACATATTTGTATCTTTACACCGAACATCTATAAATTTAATATTTCATGGCTTATAAGTTACATAAGATCTTTTGGTATTGACTTTTACTACCACAGCATATTATTATGGAACATTTACAAAGATCACATGGAAGGATCTACTCGTATACCACAAAGACATTAAATAAATAAAGAAGTTGCATTTTAATTTAATAATTTACGTTGAAAAGCGTTGAAGTTAATTGGGAAGTTTATATTTTAATTTTGAATTAGAAGGCTGAACTAAAGATGACAAGATTTTTTATAATTTGATTGAGGGGTTGTACTTTGTAAAAAATAAATCGTTAAAAAATTCTAGACACTTAACCCTTTACTGCAGGAAACTTCAAATCTTAATGAAAGTTGTATATTTTGATAGAAAATGGAAAATAAGTGAACACCTATTTCGGCGTTTTGCGAAATTTTCACTTTTTACGAAGTGAGTCAAAATTTCGGAACACCCTATAACCAAAAATTTAGCTAATATATATAAAACCGATTACTTTGTTTAATAATGAAAATGAAAATTATTCAAGTTCGAGGCCATACTCTATATTTCTTCATTAGGATATTGTCCTAACAAATAATCTATAGAGTTTTTTGTTTTAAAATTTATTATTTGACCCTTTCAGGAATGTTTTGATAGATCTATTTCGGGAATTTTCTAGGTTCCCATCATCAGAACACGTTTTGAAAGCGGTAACAATCCCATGCCAAACATCAAACATTCATATGAACTAGTTTACTCACTACATGAGAACTAATATACATATGAGTTTGAAGTTAAAGATTATAACCATTGATCAAAAAATAAATTGAAAACCTGTTTTGATCAAAAACGTGTATTGAATATCCACTAGAGGTGGATCTTGCACATCAAACAAGTTTTCAATTTATTTTTTGATCAATGGTTATAATCTTTAACTTCAAGCTCATATGTATATTAGTTCTCATGTAGTGAGTAAACTAGTTCATATGAATGTTTGATGTTTGGCATGGGATTGTTACCGCTTTCAAAACGTGTTCTGATGATGGGAACCTAGAAAATTCCCGAAATAGATCTATAAACACATTCCTGAAAGGGTCAAATAATAAATTTGAAAACAAAAAACTTTATAGATTATTTGTTAGGACAATATCCTAATGAAGAAATATAGAGTATGGCCTCGAACTTGAATAATTTTCATTTTCATTGCACAATTAAAGGTCGAAAAAAACATAATTTTTATTTTTAATAAAAATTATAACAAACTTGTTTAATAATTTTTAAATATATTTTTTATATTGACACACAAGGTCACGCAATTAGATTGGATTGATATTCC
>CM037855.1:158686503-158780093 GCA_021234595.1 Delia radicum
CAACAACCACAAGACTAGACTTGACTGGACCTCACCGAGCCACAGCAATGTCACATATCGTGTGGCGGTATTTGTTTTTTTCTCTTATGGCGCTAAATGCTTCCTCATTCATAGATGAAGTTTCTTAATCTTTTTCTATGGTGCTAGAATAATTTTATTTTTGGTCAAACAATGTGACTGTTTTGTTTGTTCTCCAACAGAGTAAGGATGGAGCTCTTTACACCGAACATCTATAAATTAATATTTCATGGCTTAGAAGTTACAGAAGATCTTTTTGGTATTGAATTTTACTACCACAGCAGATTATTATGGAACATTTACAAAGATCATATGGAAGGATCTACTCGTATACCACAAAGACATTAAATAAATAAAGAAGTTGCACTTTAATTTAATAATTACGTTGAAAAGCGTTGAAGTTAATTGGAAAATTTATATTTAATTTTGAATTAGAAGGCTGAACTAAAGATGACAAGATTTTTTATAATTTGATTGAGGGGTTGTACTTTGTAAAAAATTCTATACGCTTAACCCTTTACTGCATGAAACTTCAAATTTTAATGGAAGTTGTATATTTTGATAGTAAATGGAAAATAAGTTAACACCTTATTTCTGCGTTTTGCGATATTTTCACTTTTTACGATGTTATTAGCAGAAAACCCAAAAGAGTCAAAATTTCGGAGCACCCAATAACCAAAAATTTAGCTAATATATATAAAACCGATTACTTTGTTTAATAATTTTTGAATATATATTTTTATATAGACACACAAGGTCACGCAATTAGATTAGATTCATATTTCATTAGCAGTACTACAATAAAACTTTTCACAATTGAGGAACGTGAACAACCTTTTCACTAGCGAGACTTCGATCGCACAGTGCAACAATGAAAAAGATACACGAACATGGCAGTATAGGTAGTAACTGCTCGAGGCACAACAATTCATTTACATTTTTAGCTACCCATTATTATATGTGACGATTAGCTCAGTAGGTAGACTTCTCGCCTCACAACCAGAGACCCCAGGTTCGACTCTCAGCGCGACCACGTTATATATTTAATTTAAAAAAATATTAAGTTTGATATAATTTTTATTAAAAATAAAATTATGTTTTTTCGACCTTTAATTGTGCAATGAAAATGATTCAAGTTCAAGGCCATACTCTATATTCTTTATTAGGATATTGTCCTAACAAATTATCTATAGAGTTTTTGTTTTCAAATTTATTAATTGACCACTTTCAGGAATGTGTCGATAGATCTTTTTCGGGAATTTTCTAGGTTCCCATCATCAGAACACGTTTTGAAAGAAGTGAAAATCCCATGCAAAACATCAAACATTCATATAAACTAGTTTCCTTACTAAATGAGAACTAAGATATGAGCTCAAAGTAAAAGATTATCACCAATGATCAAAAATAAATTGAAAACTTTTTTGTTATGTGCATGGTCTACCTTTGGTAGATATTCAATACACGTTTTTTTGTTTTTTTTTCTCCTTTTTATTTCACACTTGTTTTGTTTAAAAACAAAAACAAAATGTAAAAGGGGAGTAAACAAGGCCGTACTTATTCCCCCCTTTACATTCTGTTTTTATTTTTAAACAAAACAAGTGTGAAAATAAAAAGGAGAAAAAAAAAATCCTTGAATAATTTTCATTTTCATTAAAAAAAATATTTGCAATATTTTTTTTTTAATGTAATGCGTGGGGTCCTATGGTGATACATTACTTTACCCTTTATTTGGTAATGAGTGGTTTTGCTGTGTATTTAGGGTGCCTAGACCCGTTAAGATTGTATTGATATGTTCACAAGTGTTGTTCAGATGTACCGTGGCGATAATTTTGCCAAAAATTTTGTTATTGAACAATTAAAAGTCTCTGTAAGTTATGCAAAATAAAGTGAAAAAAACTAACTTTTTTCTAACTTTTTTCAAAAAAAGTGCATGAAAAAAATTATTTTTTAACACAAAATGTTAATAAAATTGGTTCAATTAGATTCCTAGTCAATTATTGCCAAATATAGGTAAGCGGTATCACCAAGTCAGTTTTTTTTCCACCAGCTGTTCACACCAAATACGGAAATTTGGCTGATTCACGTATCCATTCAACCAGAAATGAGCTTCGTTGCTGAACCCAATTGTACTTTCTTAACCGAGCATGAATTTTGATAATAAAATTCAATAATCTGCAAGCGTTGTTCGTTTGTAAGTCGATTCATGGTTAAATTATAGACCAAACTGAACATGTTTAACAGTGACATGTTACACGAAAACAGCTAAGCTGCCAAAAAGAAAGTTGCTAAAAAATCACCCTTTATTATAAAAAGGGGGATTTTTATGATTTTATGCAATTCTCATGCTTTCGACGACAATTCCAATTATTTTCGAACCTTTAAAAAAGGAATATTCGAAAATATCGGCTAATTTTTCGAAAACGAAAGACAAGGACACACATCTTACGCTGTTGGAAAAAAACTGATGACAACTTTTTTCGCGGGGCCCACTGATTTTCAGAATCTTTGGATGCCCATAAAAAAAATTGGTCACAAAACTCGCTAAACCAAGTATAGTGTTTTACTAGTCTGGTAGTAGAATTAAACATAAACTGACAAGTTCGTTTACTGTTGCATAGTGTTATTACACTCAGAATATTATGTAGTTACTGTTTGTAGTTTAATATTAAAGTTTTTAGTTGAGTTAAAAATAAATGAACATGCATTTATGTTTTAAATAAATATTTGTTTCAGCTTTTTTGTACATTTGTTCAAAATAATTTGCTACCATTTACCGAGTTTTCATTTATTATTTTCATTTATTTCAAATTCCATACAAATTTAACCAAAAAAACGGAATATTGTGGTTTATTTGTTTCCGTTACAGTTATTATAAATTTTGAATCTCGCTCCTAGACGAGGACAAGAAATTCTCATTGAGTTTGTGATTTAACATAACAAATATCTCTAGAAATTCTAATAACAAAGTCCCCTGAAGATTTCCTTGGGCAGGAATGAAATCCGGATAGGGACACGCCTACATCAGATTGCTTTTCACAATTTGTTAAATAAGTTTTGGGACTTTAGCACATTTAATTACTATAAATGCAACTTAAATTATTATTTTTTTTCGAAGCAGGCAATGCTTCGAAAAAAAAATATGCAAAAACTTCCAGTCTAGTTTTTCGTTAAAATGGTATGTTAATATACAAATTATTTCAATTCAAATTACAAGAAATTGAAAAGGTTTATACTAAAGATTTGCCAACAATGGAGAAATGAAGTCTGCGGTTGATTGCTATAGTAAGGAGCTAGACAGTTCCTACTATAACAGGGTAACAAAGTTTTTGAATATGGAAAAATTGTATCGAGACAAAATGAGATTATGTTGAGAAATAAGAAAAAGTTTTCCAAAATTTGTTGAGTTTTCTCTTTTAGGTAGACAAATATTGGTACCGCCCTCGTATTTAATAAAAAAATGTGTCGAGGTTACTTATGCCAAGCCCTGCATTCAGTCAAATTATTCGTTACATATATGTAACACCATGCAGGTAAGGGTTAAAAGATTTAAGATTTTGACTGAAAATAAATGCAGCACATTGAGAAACTACTTATTTAATAAAACTACATAATATAAAAAATATTCGTCTCGTAATTGATTTATTTTGTAAACTTAGTCGTTTAGAGCAAAAAATATACTTAATTTGGGATCACCTAAATATATTTATTTTAACTACGAACTGTAATGTAATTAGTTTTTTTATTAACGACAAAATTCGGCCGTTACATTGTCGAAGTTATATAATGATCTGCAAAATTTGTTTAGAGTTATCTTTAAATTTTTCGAACGACATTTATTTCTTGTTGAAAAAATCGTTAACTTATCAACAAAAAAAATTGTTGAAGTTCAAGTTAACTAATTTTGTCTTTACTTGATAAAATTTCATAGCAAATAAAATTAAATTTGAGAACTTTTGTTGGTATTTCTTGTCAAATATTAAAAAAATATTACGGAGTCGATAAAATCGTTAAAAATGTTGTGGAATCAAAATTAGCTAAAATTAAAAGTTTTTATAATGCAAATTAGTTTCCATGGTCATAAGTTGACAACATTTAACTGAAATAAAACTAGCATAATGATTACAAATAAGACCAAAACTTAACTCTAATCCTATTTGCCATATGTGATACATGGTAAATTTATTTTCAGATAAGTGTTTGTCTACTTATGGCCATTGAAACTAATTTACATTTATAATAATTTAAAGTTTTATTTTTTTTCTTTACATTCGGTGATCCCAAATTAAGTCTGTTTTTTTTTCTTTAAACGAATCAATTTCGGAAATAAATCATATTAACTTAGGATAACATTCACTCATACTTGGAATTAGTTCATTGAATGGACTAATTATTAGACGATTATATTGACATTGTTCGATGTCAATTGTAATAAAATTTGTTGGCAATACAATTGCTTAAAAAGAATCCAAATGAAATTTTTGTTTCAATTACCATTGATCAAGGCCAATGCTTTTAACATATGTACAATTATAATTGTCTACAAAAATTTTGAAAAAAAAAATGTTCATTGCTACAATTGTTTTAATTTTCCTCTGTGTTTCCACAATATTTAATTTTTTTCGGTGTTCCCATAACACTTACCTCACGAAGTAAAACAACATAACTTGGCTATAAACTAAAAGACTTCAACGAGTTGGTCAAATCTCCATCAGATGGCGCTCAATGTTTGAAGCCATTAACTTTCCATCTCTCCTCTATTCGCTCTGAAAAGAAAGCAACTCATCAATAGAGAATCTTGATTCTCTAAAAAAAAAACGGAGACCAGAGCCTCCGGTGGGAATCTAATCCACAGTGCCCGGTACTTAGCATATTATAAACTACAACCTGCAAAGGTGTCCATAAAAAATCTTTTTTCAAGACTCCACGGACTAAAATATTTTTAACTTTGTCACTTTTGTATCGATTTAACATTTTTGACGTTTTTGGAAAGATGAGTAGTTAAGCTTTGCAAATATATATATATATATATACATATGTTTATACTTTTAATAGACCCATGTTATGTTCGAATACCCAGCCAATAGGTTACCTTTTCAAATTGCACATATACTTGCCCAAAAAAATTTGTTTTCCTTTAAAGAATTGCAAAAGGTTGCAGACGATCTAAATACTCCATGGTGCAGTACACAACCTAATAAACAACAATGGATCACTCAAAGTAATGAACTACTACATAGAATACAACAACATCAACTTAATCTGTGGTTACAGAATAAAGCTACAACCTCAAGAATATATAAAGATTTAGATTTCAAAAGAGGTTTAAATTATTTTATTGACAACATGAATCAATCTAAATAACGTGGGTCTTTAAAGCAAGATGTGGTCTTATTAAACTAAATTACAACACTTTCGGGGCGACAACTGAGAATAAACTATGCAAGCTTTGTAATATGGGTACAATAGAAACATTTGAACATTTCCTAGGTGTTTGTCCAGTTCTCAAGGAGTTTCGAATTGGTAATTTTGAGAAACCGAATTTACTTTACACTGAAATGATTGATATACTCAATGGTGGAAAAAATACAGACTGGGAAAAATTGGTTTGATTATAAAAGTCAGAACATTTTTAATACAAGAATATAATTAAATATTTTGTTAAAAAATTTTAAAGTTTATTTTTTAAGGTTATCGACAGACGTTCTATAAAACATTGTCGAATATTACTTTCTATTTTCTAAATTTCTAAAATAGACCCATGTGGAAATATTATCCAAAATATTTAAAATTTTCAATTTTTTTTTTTTTTCAATTTTTCAAATTTGGGCCCTTTTTTCTAATACTTTATTTTAAAACATATATTTTTCTTATTTTTTCTGGAAAGTACGTTTAATGATGTGTAAAAAGAGTCCTTGTTTAAAATTTGTTAATCGGCTCTAAAAATTGTTAAAATTACAATTGTTTTTGTAGAAAAACATTTTAATTTTTCCACCACTTGCACGTTTTTTTATGAGTAAAAGTAACGAAATTGTTTGCGCGTCTTAAATAGTGTTATATTCCGCATACACATGTAAATATTAAATTTCTATTCTAAAGAAAAAATTGTTACTTTAACAATTTCTAACCGATTTTTATAACCAAGAATCTTTTTACTCAGTATTAAACGTACTTTCAAGAAAAATAAAAAAAATAGGATTTCAAATAAATTATTAAAAAAAGGCGCCAAAAATGAAAAAATTAAAAATTGTTTTAAAAATTTTAAATATTTTGTATAATATTTCCACATGGGTATGTTAACTTTATAAACCAGGGATGGCAGGCAATACAGCTAAAACATCGTTATCGATTCAAAACCCTTGAAACTGTCTATCGTTATCACTAAAATACCGTTACCGAAATAAATTATATACTGTTATCCGTAAGATACCGTTACTGATATAATTGAAATACCAACAAACCTAAAATACAGTTATCGCTAAACTATCGTTGCCGAAATAATTAAAATAGCGGTAACCTTAAAATATCGCTACCGAAATAATCTAAAAATGTTAGAAGTAAAAATAATAACTGTAACTACATATATTTAAGAAGATTGATCACCAAACACATTCATTGAAATTCGGAGCATGATGAGGCTACAAAAAATATCGGTGTGCAGGCATACATATACACTCACAAGAACTTTTCCATAAAAAATCAATAGTTATTTAAAATTTTAAATGGGCGCTGTGGTGTAATGGTTAGTGCGTTAGACTGATACACACATGGTCCCGGGTTCGATTCCCGGTGACGGCAACATCATTTAGAAAAATAAGATGTCTGAGGTTTCTATCCCTCATATGTATCGCAGCTCCCACCTTCGGTGTTCTAATAGCACTTAACCCCGCCGAAGTAAAATATGAATAGGGCTATGAACAAAAAGCTTCAATAAATTCGCCAACTCTCCATCAGGTGGCAAGCAACAACTGTTCTAAGACTTATTCATCTCGCGCAATTACAGTGTTGCCATGTTTGAAGCCCTTCATCTTTTCCACCTTTCATCTCTCCACTATCCACTTTCCGAAGAAAGCATTAATAAATAGGAAGAATTTCCTGAGTGTTGCTTCTCTTCAAAAAAAAAAAAAAAAAACGGACTTTCGTTAAAATATTTAGTTAAAATTTTCTATTTAAAACAAAAAGTTGTTATATTATATTGAGTATTGAAATAAACGAAAACAATCTTTGTTTTTATGAATTTTATCAATTAATTTTTCTACAGTTGAAAATAAACTAAAAAATACAATTGTTTTAACCGAAAAGTAAGTAGTAATGTTTTTAACTGATTTTCAGTTAATTTAATGTGTATATTCAGTAGCAGTTACGAAAAAAAATATTGTGTGTGTAACGTTTAGTAAAATAGAAAAAATTTAAACTAAATCCAGTTTTAAATTAAAAACTGTTGACTAACTGTTGTTAAAGGTTATTAAAGAAAAATTTTATTAAATAACTAATTTAATAACACTCATACGTTGCCAGAATTAAACATTTGGATTTTTATACGTAGCGTATGAGTGTTATTATTTGCATGTGAATTAACAAAACTCATACACCTAATATCATAAGGCGATGATAATATAGTTGTACCTCGATTATCCGGGTTCACGGGACCGGACTCAGCACGGATTATCGTGCGTTGATAGAAAAAAAAACAGCAAATACATGTATGCTCTTTTGGGATAATAGTGGTAAAGCACGGTTAATAGAAGAAGTAGTAAAAGCACGGATAATAGAGGTAAAACACGGTTACAAGAGGTATAAATCAAACATCCAGCATGCCGGTTAACAGATATACCCGGTTAATGGGGGCCCCGATAACAGAGGTTCAACGTATACAAATTTTAAATTAAAGCTGTGAAATACATATTATCATCGTATTGTGATAACTATTAGGCGTATGAGTGTTATTAATTCAGATTCAAATAATAACACTCATACGCTACGTATACATATAAATTCAAAATTTCAATTTTGTTAACGTATGAGTGTTATTAATTCAATAATTTAACAAAAATTTTCATAATTTTATAAAAAAAAATGATTTTTGTAGTTTTCTCGTAACAAGATTAACAGTTTTTAATTTAAATACGGAAAATGTGAGAATTTGAAGTTTTAATTTACAAAACGTAATGTTCAAACGTTTCCAAAAGTTTGCTAAAAAAATATTACACTTAGGGAATTTCTGCTGTAAATATTTATATTTGTTTGAGTTATAATACAGTATATTTATTTTTAAGTGAAAAAGCAGTCATTTGAACTACTCTGAGGATAATCCGGTTGACTCCAATTTTCTAAATTTTTGATATTTTGATATTCGTGGGAATGTTAACTATACATGTGACAAAAGGCAGATTTCAATTATAAAGTTATCACCGTTAAAAAGCTTATTTAGTTCTACTTATAATTAAATATAAACATTTTCAGAAGTTATTTCGAACAACTCCAAAAATTTTAAAAAGTCTTAGGAAATTATCATCCAACCGAATTTATTCAGTTGTCCCAACTGAATTCAGTTGTCACAACAGAATTCTTTTGCCACAACCCCCAATTCTGTTGCACCTACCGAATTCAGTTTTGACTACCGAATTTACGAGGTTTCAGCAACCGAATTAATTCTGTTGGATGAAATCTTTCGATTTTTATGAGAGTTTACCTGGGACTTGCATTTATTGTTTGTAGCGTAGCATCAGAGCGTATTTTATATTGCCTGCATTCTCAATTCACCAAAATATTGTTTTGTACAGTAGCACCAAATCGTATTTTATTTTTGCCTGCATCTTTAATTTTCAAATTTATCAAAATATCATTCATTTAGTACAATTTTTTAAATTAATAAATTTATTGTTTTATTTGTATTTTTTTAATACTTATTATCACGTACATGCGTGCCTTTGTTTGATGTGTAGTATAATCGAAATCAAGAGTGGTTGCATTTTGTGTAAGTCTTATAATGGTTGTGTTTGTTTGTATATTTTCTTTTTTATCTACTTCGTCCATACAAGCTGCGACATAGACATTTCGTCTTTTTATTTGTTCTCCATGCTATAAATACAAATTTTGTTAGCAGAGTAATTTAGTTTTTTGGTAAAAACAAAATCAATCGATTATTTTCTGAATTTTATATGTTTAATCGAAAAATATGCTAAATTGCACAGTACGATATATCAGAAAATTTTTGGATATAGTTCGGCCATTTCTTACTTACACTAGTGGTCCGAATGCAATTAAATATGGAAGAGGCATGAGCAACGTAATATCGAGCTAAAGTTTTGATGTTGAACTCGCAAAAACCCGCCGGAGGCGGCAATATGACCCCGCAAAGTAGAGCTCTTTTTGCATAAACAATTTTAAGTGCTCGCCATTGTTTCTAATCCGACTTTCAAAAAAATTACATATTTGTAATATAGTAGAGACTAACAAACAAACATGCTAACTGTGTGAGTAATCTCCTATAGTTCCCATTTAAAAATGTGAAATTTCAAATTGGGTTCGACTCATTTGTTTAAAATATCAATTATTTAATCAAACAAATCTTGATTAAATAAAAAAAAAAACGCAATATTTTGTTCCACATAAAAACTACATTCATAATCAAAAAAAAAATTATTTTTACGATTTTTTCTCCAAACAGCACAAAAATTTTTCCCTCAAAAAGCCTCCAGATAAAAAAGAAACATATAGAGTATACATACTACTTATTCTGGAAGGTTTTTTTTTGCAAAAAGCGAGCTGTTTTTAAAAAAAAACTTTGATTTGTATATATTGTGCCTCCATACAGCTTCTAAAATTGCTACATTTCTAAGGCAAATATCAATTTTACCCAATGTTACAAAATTTGCACGCCTCCAATTAATTAGAGGAAGCGGTTTCAGACATATACATAATTTATTGGATAAGTCCCTTCCATTCCACGCTTTAACTAGCAGCAAAAAATGTAAATTTCCCATTTTTGAAAATTTTTATTTTTTTTTAGGGAATTGTGGGCAAATCTTTAATTCTCAATTTCATAAATTTATCACACTTTGTGACTTTTAAAGTCTATTTAAGTCTAAAAAATCAATGTATTATGTCTCTTAATAAATATTTTTTTGAATAGTGAAAATTAACATTTTGGAAAAAACCAGCAATTTGTAAATTACTATTAGGATTTCCCAAGTTTTTGGGCCACACTCAAAAAAAAAATCGGTTAAAGTCGAAGATTTGCTGAGTCAGCAAAATTTCTTGCAAAAAATTGCTAATGTCAGAAAAATCTCTTGCTGATTTTTATTAACAAATTAGTAGATTCAGCAACTAACACTTAGTTAATTCAAAATTAAAGCAGTCCCTGCTTAAAGTGAATAAAATAATTTATGAATATTAGTAGACTGAAAAAACTCAAAAAATTTGTAGAAAAATATAATTTAGTTAATTTATATGCTGAAAATCATAAATTTTTTCTTTTTTCTTATTCTTTTAAAAATAATTTACAATACAATATAAAAATTTTCATAATCCCACATTGACGACACGAATTAGTTTAATATCTGAAAATATATAGAAATAATTATAAATAACATAAACAAATTATCTTCCAACTACTTACGTCAATGGTTGTCTAAATGAATATATTTCTAGAAACGAAACAAAACGAAATAACAATATATAAAATATACAACATTTTGTTACAATAAGAAAAAGGAAACATACAAAATTACGTAAGATGTGTGTTCTTGTCTTTCGCTTTACTCTGTCTACCTGAACGTATATTTGTTTGAAATTTAAACATACAACATTAGTAACTATAATCATTTAGTGTACAAATACACATTTAATTTTGTCTTTAATTTAGTTAATAGACAATTACTTTGACATACCGGTGACAACATAAAATTTAAGTTTTTTAATATGCAATTTATATGTATACGATACACATTCTTTTCGTCCTTTTGTTTTATTATATATGAAAAACAGATACAAAAATCTTCCATGGTTGTTTTTTTTGTACATGTCTTACATTGTCATTTTCCTCGTTTCTACTACATCTTGACTTGCCGCGACATCTACTTGATTCTGCGTATATCTTTCAGTTTGGTTGTCGTCCACACTTTTAGAAAAATTAATTAGTAAAACATCAGTGAAATATTAGTACAACATTATTTCAAAACAGTTAAATTCTGAATAAGTATAACTAAAATTTTAGCTGAAACAGCAAAAAATTTGCTGAAAGATAGTATAATTGATTTACAAGACGTTTTACTAACTTTTCTACTAACTTATTTTTTTGAGTGTAAAATGTTTAAATGGGATTATTTTTAAAAATATTATAATCTAGCCATCTTTTTCAGCTGTTTTAATTGTGACTCAAAACATTCGGACAAAGCATAGTTTTTTTGTGAATTTCTCTGTTGTTATAATTCTTCTTATCTCTTGCCGTTTCCCACCAAATTCCTTTTTGCCACTTCCCCCAAATTCCTCACTTCAACCCTAAATTTCAGTTTTAAAAAATTGCATCTCACTAATGAGTTTGTTGACAACTGAGTTGGCAAATAAGTAAATTTACTAATCACTCTGCAGGATGTGAACGATTTAACAAAAAAGTTTTTATGGTCTTTAAAAACTGAAAAAAGTGTGCAACCCTGTTATCTCAAACGCCCTATTAATTTTGTTTAAATAAATTGTAGTGCGTTTAGAATTTAATTTTATATCGTTAATTAATGATATTCGTTTCTTTTTTTAATCCTCTACTATTTTTCAACAAATATTCAATTAATGTAAGCAGAAAACTTATTACCTGACATACGAAATGTGAAGGAATGTAATTGATTACAGAAAAACCTTTGATTAATATCAGTTGTTTTAAATTAATGATCTTGAGGGCACGGAAGTAAATGCATTTATATTTGTGTTTTATGTACATAAAATAGATATTTAAAATCTTAAAATATATACTTAAAATTTTAAAATATGCATTTATTACTGATTTTTTCATAAAACAAAAATTTTAATTTAAATTTTATAAATATTTTATTTATAAAATTTATAAATTGTGTAAAATTTATTTTTAGTAAAACATAAAAAAAAATTCTTAAAAATATGCATTTATAGCAAAATATGCAAAAATATGCATTAACAACTCGTTGCCGTTTTGTTGCAAATTTGGTTAACATTGTTTTCTATCTAACGACAACAAACATGCAATTACATGAAATTGCGAGCCCTAATGATCTTCTAGCAGAACTTTAAGTTAATAACAGTGTGCATCAAATTTAGGGTCACAAGTTGTGTCCCAAATGAAATCAACGGGAGGTGCAAGTAAAACATCAGTAGATAAAATTCCACTCGTGTTTCATTTTTATGTCTTTGGGCTTTTTCAGGCCAATTTTTTTTTTTTTTTTTTTCATCCCAAGTAAAAACGTTTACATATGTAAAAAGATATGCTTATGTATGTTTATTAGACCGATTCACGAAAAAAAGTTACTTTTGTCCACCCTTCAAAATGTGGTTGATATCTTTTATAATATTTCCAAAATATTTTGTATCTAGCATTGAGATCCCGTGAGCTGGACCGTTTCCAAAAAACGTCTTTTTTTTGTTTTTTCAAAGAATTTTGTACTTTGACTAGAGACAACGTATTCAATATTAGTATCATGTGAGTTTTTTTTATGGCGCGTCCAACGGTATGTAAAACATAACAATGCATGTCCGGACATATCCTATTTTCAGGGATATTCTGTAAAAAAAGGATTTTTTAAGTTCTAATATCACATTGACATAAAGGGTCCGCCAAATAACTTTTTTTTTTGAACTCCTGAACCAATTGGACTTTGTATGGCGTCATACCAAGGTCTTTATGCAAATTCGTCTCAATGATGTCTCCGAAATGTTCAATTGTTGAGAACGACGGTGAATTGATGTTGATGGCGCTTCACGCACACTTTCTGCCACAGCAGCAATATTCTCGGGTGTACGCACTGTTTTTGGCTTTTCACGCTTTGGTTTATCGATGAGGATGCCAGTTTCTTTCACTTTTTTCACAAGATAACGAACATACGGACCATATTCGTTCAGCGGAAGGATAAAACTAATTATCTGTCAAATCAGACATGAGCTAAGTGTTACCATTCACGAAATAAGCACTAGTTGAAAAAAAAACGTTAGATGGCGGACCCTTTATTTTAAGCTTTAGTCGATTTAAGAAATACGTGTTTCAGCTTTTTTTTTAAATTCGAACTAGTTTGCGTTTTCCCAAAAGGCATTATGATGGAAAACTACTCGTAAGTTTTCATCATATCAATATCGGTATCAAATTTTTCTTTGGGCAAGTATATCATCTATGTGTGAAAATAATTTGGAATTTTTCAAATTTAGTGCATTTGGAACAAATCTTGAGGAAAAATTTAAATTAATGCAATCTGCAAATGTATTGGGCTTCTTGTTGATGTAAGCATGAAAATGTAGCTTAGAGAAAAAAAGTACAATATGCGAGTTTTTCGCAGCATAACTTTTTTTGCGAATAAAAAAAATTATGTATTTTTTGTTTTTATATATATCGAGTTAAAATTGCTCTATTTTTAAAACAAAAAACTTAGTAAATTTTTAGTTCGCGAAAAAAAATTATGGCGCCAAAAAAGCTAGTGGCTGAATTTTTTGTTTTTAAACCGAATCTTCATCCTTACATCAAGTAGGAACTCAGCCGGCTTGCAGATTGGATAGATACAAAAGTTTTGTCAAAATTTGGTTCAGATAACCGTGGAAAATGCCTTCAATTTTCAAGATGATGCGCAAGACTATAGAAAAATTTTAATACCGACATTGAACTGATTAGATCACAATTTTCCCACCCTATTGAATTTTAGCTAAAATACGTATTTACTTAAATCGATCAAATATTAGTCCCGGTTCACACACTGCAATTTTAATTGTGTAAGTCTTGAGTTTAAAGAAGAGGAAGGAAAAGAGAATGGAAGGGGGTACCCGTACTCCAAATTTGTTTTGTTTTGTCATCCGCAATTTTCAACACTGCAGGTTGATATACGAAAATTGCTGAAACAAACTTTTCCTGTGTGAACACAAAAGCAATTTCAAAGGAAAATTGAAAAAAAATTGCGCAAATAAAATTGCCGTGTGTAAACCGGGACTTAAATTATGTCAATTTGTTATTTAAATCACAAAAAAGCTCCTTACAAAAAATTTAAAAAACCTTTTTTACAGAATATTCCTGAAAGAAGACACATCTTTCTTTGACCTGTTTTATATACCGTTGAACGCGCCTTAAAAAACCTTACATATGATACTAATATTGTATACCTTGTCCTTAGATAAAGAACAAAATTCTTTGGAAAACTAAAAAATATCTTTCTTAAAAACGGCATGTCCATAAAAATTCTGTTCATGCATTCACATTTAGACTTCTTCCCGGACAACATGGGACATTTCAGCGCTGAACAAGGCAAACATTTTCACCAAGAAATTGTTACAATGGAAAAACGTTTTGAGGGAAAAAATAAGATAAAAATTATTTTCGAATATTGTTGGTCGCTTCAGCGGAATACTGATGATGGTGAATTAAAAAACACGGTCAAGCAAACATTTTTGAGTAGAACGGCTAAAAGTTGTATTTTTTGCAAATATTTTGTGTTAATAAAAAGTTTAAAAACACAGCCAATTTTTAACTGGATTTTAAAAACGAAGTTGCGTTTTCCTCATACATAAATTTGCTGTGTTAATAAATTCATATAGTGTACGGTTTCTTTACAAAATGCTTTGTAAAAACATCTCCAAAAAATCGAAAATTCGAAAAAATCAAAAAAAAACAGTGTTTAAGGGAGCAATTCATACATATTTCTCAAGTTAACTTATATAATATATACAACATTGGAAAGGTCTCACAATATTCTTCCTTAATCCGCTGAGAAACTTAAAATATGATGATATTCAACTAAGCTATAGGCTTATAAGTGCATAAAGGTACGAAACCCCAGTGTTTTACCCGTAACTCAGGATTCTGAAGGTGTTTGGCAAATTTCAAAAACAGATTCTTGTTGTACTCGGCAACAGTTACCAGAAAATAGGTTTCCATGTATTTTTTTTTCTGTAGCACTGTGTTATCTATTTCCAATTCCCGTTGAACTCTTTCGGCATGCAATTTTTTTGTTGCACAGTGTAATCAGCAAATTGCTGGGTTTTATATTAAGAAAAACTATTTAGACGATACATCATAAATACATACAAGTTCTACAGATGCAGTTTTATGAATGACTGTCCAGTTTTATACCTAATAATTATAAAATACAGTGAGTCTTTAACAAATTTTACAAATTTTAGTTTTTATGTTACATTTTAAAAGCTGTTAGAAAAAGCTTTATTAAATTTATAAAAATCTGGACAAATGTTCTTCTATTATTTTATCATATTAATTAAAATTTGAATTAATAGATATAATAAAATATTTAATTGGATTTAAACTTGATTAGCTCTTTATAAATATAACCAAGCTTTTTCTATCAGTGTAATTTTATACACAAATTGTAATATAATATAGTAAAACACTTTCTTCATAATCACTATAATTCATGGCCCACATCCTAAATAACTTCCATCATCATACAATTACATTATACATTAGGGTGGGCCGATTTGTAAGGAAAAAAATTTGTCGTATTGTGCCATCGATTTTTTGATAGCTTTTGGCATGAGGAAAAAAAGTTCCACTACGACATATGAAAAAAAATCATTTCAAGGTGCCCAAATTTCAATATTTTTACTTTTTTTCAACTTTCATTTCGAAGGTTTTTTAATGGGTAATAAAAAAAAATCGGCTCATTTAATTTTTTTTTTTTAATATTACCTTTTCAATGTGATATACAATACATACAAATATACATTGCAATATTGAAAATTCTTTTTATTTGCCAAATAAATGCTGAAATTGAGTTTCGCTTATGAAAATTCGAAAGAAATCAATTTTTTTGATCAAAACTCGTTGAAAATTATTTTTTTTTTTCGAAAAACTGATATCACGTGCGACTTTCTTTAGAAATGATCTATTTGATACGGGAGAAATATATAAAAATTGGTTTGGAGCCTTTAAAATAAAAAAAGAGTAAAAAATCGAAAAAAAACTTTTTTCGACGAAAACATTTTTTTTTCGAAAAAATTATATCGCCATCGTTTTAAGCGTACAATTATACATTGGATAGGATATATTTAAAAAATTTTAAATCGGCGAATTTTTTTTAACATACCTACCTTATAAATTAATGTGTTAAAAAAAGATCGATTTTTCGACAAAAACTCGTACAAAACCTATCGCCATAATTTTTAGCGTACAATTTCACCTTGGAAAGGTAAATCAGCCGATTTTTTTTTATATTACCTACTAAAACCTTAAAAATAAAAGTTGAGAAAAAGTCAAAAACAGATTTTTTTGATATGTCGAAGTGGAACTTTTTTTCCTCATGCCAAAAGCTATCGAAAAATCGATGCCACAATATCGATTGCTAAATCGACCCACCCTAGTATACCTATCCTACTTACCCTATAATTTGAATTAGATTTGGACTTTGAAAATTCAAATTCAAAGTTTAGATGATATGGCTCATCAAAATGTCAAGTTTAATGTCACCCCTTTGGCAAACAACATCAGGTAGTAGAATGTCAGTTTTTGTAGACATATTTGTGCCACATTAAATACTCTTAATCTATCTGCATATGAAACTGAATTAGCAACCTTAAGACAAGTAACATCACTCCAGAGTTTAAACATCACTTTGCCAAGCTAAAGCAATTATCATTTCAGCGTGTTGCTACTTCTCAAGTCTACAGTTACAGAAGAAGAAAATTTCCAAAAAACGGCAACAACATGTTAAATACATTATAGAAATTCACAGAAATGTGAGGAAGAATGGATTTATATTCCTAGGCCACCAGTCAAGTTTACAACTTTTTGAATGATTTTATGTTGCAACAATATGCAACAGCATCATACAACATACATTTAACTGCCACTTGAATAAATAAAACTTGTGCTTTACTATGATCATGTGAGTTTTATGTTATTTTTTCTAGAAATTTCCTTTGCAACATTTAATGAAAGGCGTAAATTGTTTTAAACGTCTTAGACGTTAACAATTTTTAATGCATAAAAAAATACAACCAGACGTGCAACATGTTGCCTGTTTGAATTTCACAAAAACAGTACCAAACACATTATTGTAGATAGAAATGAAAATTATCTTTGGCTGACAATTTAACACGTTATTCATCAACCAAAATATGTACTTCGGAATAGGCAATTTACAAGTCAACATCAAATTAGAATTGTAACGGCAGGCTACAGTCCGAGGAGTTAAGAGCTTTCCAAATTTTAACTATTTTCCACATAGTCCCTTAAGTTAATATTATATTGAAGGTATTCACGAAGGCCATTTGCAAACGATGCAAATATGCACATTATTTGTATTCACTTAGCCTTGATCAGAATTAACGATGCAAACTATGCATATTTGCATCTTAATCGTTTTCTAAGAAACGGTCATTAAGTTTTTTTTCCAATTTAATCCCATTTGCATCACGTTTTCAAAAAGTATATCTACAAGTAAATTAGCCAATATCTCAGGGAACATTTATTTTTAAAGACAAATTTCTGAACGAAGGGTTTCAGGCAGGAACTTGAGGTGGATATTTTTCTCCTTTTTCAACCTCCCCATACACACAGAAAACGAATTTTTTGTACCCGCCGAATAACATATGTTGTTGATGCAATTCGAATTATATGGTAAATCCTATTGAATTAATTTAAATAATGCACTGTTTCCAAACAATCCCAGCAAAACCACACATTACCAACTAATGGGTAAAGTAATGTATCGCCAGAGGGCTTCACGCATTACATTACACCTTACTTCACTGATGAATTTTACAGGCGATGCGAATAAAAGTAATGGGTGGACTCATTACCTTATAGGGGGTAAAGTGACTGGTTACTTATATGGTTACATGGTGTGAAAAAGTAATGTGTCTATAAATAGATTTTCATAAAAAAAATACATAAAAAATTTTGTTTACAGATATTTTTTTTAATTAATTTTTATAACTTTTTTTTTATTAAATAAATTACGTGGGCATGCTGGGATGCGAACCTGGGGTCTCTATTATTTAACAATTAGTTAGGCGAGAACTCTACCAACTGAGCTATCGATACATATAATATTTTATTGCCTAAAATGTAAATGAGTTGTTGTGCTTCGTGTTTTCGTTCGTGATACCAAAAATATACTCCTTACCCTCATGCTTACAAAAATCACAAAGTAATGTGTCTATAAATAAATTTTCAAAAATATTTATTAATAATTGCTTTACGTTTATAATTCATGCATTATGTAATTGATGATCGGCAAGTCATTATTTTATGTTTTGAAGTAATGTAAAATGTAATGAGGTATCATTACAAGCTAATCCATGAGTGTTCAATTGTCGGTAACTCATCACTTCTTGTTGGAAAATAATTATACAGGTAAGGACTACACATTACAAGGTAATGCATTACTTTATCGCACCCATTACCAAAGTTTTGCTGGGATATAAAAACAATATATTTGCAATGCTATTAAATTGCAAATATAAGTTAATACTATTACATAAAACTTTAAATTCAAAAAAAAAAAACAAATGTAACGAAATCCTCTAATATTCTAATGCATTTTTATAGAAAAAATTTATTTTACTTTTTTTTTTGTATATTCGATAAACAAAAAGTTTTTTTTCGTTTGGTTACTAATCTGTGTAAAACAATCTTTGAGATGGAATAATTCTTGAGCCAAATTAATGAATTAGTAAAACAGTATAACCTCTAAAGAATTTGGAGGATTGAGACTACATCCCAACGCTCCATGAAAACAAAACTGGGTGCATGTTTTTCTGAGCCTAACATTATAAAAGACTTTAGCATTTTATCTGAGTTTTTGTGAGACAGCAAAGAAGGGAGTCTCTCGATGGGTTATCTCCGACATAAATGAAATTTGTAGATGTTTTAAGGCTTATTTCGAATTGTTTCAAAGAAATGTTAGACAAATGATGTACCAAATCGAACAGCTTTTTAATCGATATTTTAAATATTTTATATAAATGGCAACCCTAGCACACTACATAGGCAATATTTTTATCAACAGTATTGTTTTCGCAAGTACATCAAAACTGCGGTCAAAAAATCTGAATTTCATTAGTTTCATCATGTTTCATACACGTGTTGCTTATTTTTTTTTTATCAGATATCCCAATTTTATTAAGATCGGAGAGAACCCATCAGGAGACTTCCCTTGTAAGTCGCTTTTCAAACTAATAACCAGGATCTGTAAAACGATAATTTAAGAGTTAAAATGTTAAGGAATCAAGTGTTGTAAAATACGAAAAATGCACTGGGAGATAAAAGTCATGACTAACCAAATTTCAATTTTTTTTTTTTAGTTTCAATCCTTTTTAATAAATACTGCAAATGTATAGAGTACATGTTTCTTCAACAAATTTTATGCTTGAATGTCTGTTATAAAATTTATAATTTTAGACCTTTACAAAATACAAAAGAAAGTCTACCAGAATCAATGTTTCAAAGCTTAACCCTATAACGGTTAAGGCTGCCTCAGGGCAGTCTTCATAAAATTTACCACAAATGCGTCAAATGAGCGTTTTATACTTAGAAATTAATATATTCCGATAGAAAACTAAATGTGCTAAATATTTTGCGAAGAAATTTTTCGTGCGCCTTCCACGGTTTGGAAGCGAGAAAGCTTCAAAATCAAAATTTCATAAAATTTAAAAAAACTCATTATTTTTAAAAAAAAATATAGTTTTCAAAAACCTAAAAAACCAATTTAAGTTAACTAAAACAGTTTATAATAAAATATAGGTAATATTGAAGCTTTATCTTTAATAATAAGTCCTTACTCTAGTCCAAGGACTCACAGGATTTTATCAGGATTCCTTTAAAGGACATCGTCTTAACTTATGAACTAATAGACAGATTTTTATTAAATTTTGCAGAAAGAAGACAATAAGTATTAATAGCAAAGCGTTGAAGGTTGAATAATAATATGTTTAATTTGCTTTATTTTTTTAAATATACGGAGGTTGAAAGCTCGTTATAAATTAAAAAAAAAATAAATTGAAGTTTAGATATTTTTTCGCCTAATTTCGCTTTTTCCAAAAGCGAAAATCGCGTTATCTTCTTAAATAAGAGCAGAAAAAACATAGTTTTTCGCGTGTGGTTATATCATAGTAAGAGAAATAATTTTTGACCAAAACTTCTCTTTTATATGCTTTAGTTTCCAAAATGCACCCTAACATATTTTGGCTCCTATCGCCTAAATTAGGCAACGATAAACAATTTTGTTGAAGAACTTTTTTTTCGAGTGAATTTCGTTGCAAAACATCGTTTGCCAGTTAGAGGGTTAAAATATTCTGCCACTACGTTAGGTAACTTTCACACTTCCTGGATTATTTTATAAAACTCTACGCCTTGTGTTGCGTAGTTTTGGAAGCAAATCTATATGGAAATTTACATAAAAGAGTCTAATTCATTTGGCACCAAAGTATTGCCAGTGCTAAATAAAACTTAAATTTTTTCACGGTTTTAATAATTGATTTTCGTCCTAAGTAATTGACTTCCACTAAAATTTACTGTAGAGTATTTCCATAAAGGAGTTGACAAGATTCATAGTTTATGATTGATATAATTTATTAAGACGTTTAAACAGTAAATTTATGGTAGAAAAACATTTTTATTGTAGACCAGAACCCTTTAGAATTTCAACTTAAACTCATGGATATACTCGGCTCAGAAATTTTTCAATCCCAAGACCATTACCATGACTAAGTCGCAAAGTGCTGTCTGATGATTTATTTTCATTAAAAGTGTTATTTCCACTGCAAAATACTTCTGCACAATGCTCAGTAATACCTTTTTAGGTATTTTACTTTGTGCGTTAAGTTGCTGATTTTAGGATTTTCTGAGATCAGTGAAATTTCACACTTTCGGCCTTGTTTTCTGCTAAAGTATGGATGATGTGAGTTGGGCTGCAAAAATTGATATTTATTAAAGAAATGTTATAGTACAGGGAAATTAATACTTACGACAGCCAATATTTTGTGTTATAATAAATTTTATGTTTTTATAATATTTGTATTTAACAATGTTTTCTTTGATCTTCTTTTATTTTATTCTTCTTAGTTTAAAAGAGCTTAAGATCTTGTATTTATTAATTATTTATTTCCAATATTTCATCTCCACATTGGGTGACTTCTTCAGGTAACAAATATTGCAATTTAAAAAACTTGTTTTAATAATTAAAAACTTATTTATGTACATATAATAATTTTTTTTAAAAAAGGCGAAAAATCAAAAATATTTTCTGTCTATATGAAAAAATAAAAATATTTCAGAAATCAAAATTAATTAAAAATAAAAATGTCAGAGAAAAAAAAAAAATTTTTTTTATTAATTATTAATTAATAATCATATAATTACAAATTATATACTATTACCCTAACCGAGCTACAATGGCGTTCAGCGCGTTGTAGCGAAAACAGACCAGAATCGAACCCACGACCCCCGCACTGTTAAGCCAGCATGCTACCAACTAGCCTACAGCCGGGCGCACCGAAAAGAGAAATAATTATAATAATATTTAAAATCTTAACTAGAATATTGAAATACATATATTATTATACTTCATAATAATTATCTTAGTTTCTATTAACTAAATGTCTGTAATTTTGTGCAACATTTGCTATGTCTTTCTTATAGTTAATGCGTTGTGTAAATGGTACTTTCATTATTTGTAACATTTCTAACATATATCTGCGTTTGTAATTGCTCTCTGTGTTCAAAATTGATGTATTATCAAAATCTGGATAATGATTCGAATTATTGCAGTGTAATGATAATGCAGTATTCTGTTTAGAAGTAGTTTTACTGTGTTTCTGATCAGATTTATCTCCTGCAATTCTAGTCTTTAGTTTATTCTTTGTTGTACCTACATAAACATTGTTACAATTTTCATTATTATTACAATTTTCATTATTATTACATGGTACTCGTATCTTATAAACTAAATTAGACATTTCTAATTTATTTATTTTATACTTAGTTTTGCTGAATAATCTACCTAATGCGTAATATGTTCTATGTGCCACTAAATATTTCTTATCATTATAAATTTTTGATTTTTCTAATCTTTCAGAACATAAGTTAGACGTTTATAAATTTTAGGTTCAGTAACCATTCTTATATTTAAATTATTTCGATTTTTATATTGTCTTAGTAATTTACAGCTTAGTTGAATAGGTTAATTATTATCATTCAAAATATTTTTAATCTTATCTATATTAACTCCGTAAAATTCTACATCGCTAATCTTCAAAACTCTTTCAATTAGATTCCTTGCAGTATTAATCATAATTCTCTTAGGGTGTTTTGAATAATAGTTAATAATTCTTCCCGAAGCTGTGGGTTTTTGATATCAATCAATTACTAAATTATTATCCCATTTTATTATTAATGTATCCAAATAAAGAATTTTAAAATTACATTCCTCTTCAATTGTAAATCTTATATTGTCATGAAATGAATTAAATGTTGACAAAATATTATTCACTGCACGATCTGGAATAATGCAGAACAAATCATCAACATATTTTGTGATTATCAACTAATTTCTCAATACAAGAATCTAATAATTTGTCCATTACAATATCAGCTACAACTGTAGAATCTGGAGATCAATTAAACGAGCTTAATATCATTTATTTATTAATTATTTATTTCCAATATTTCGTCTCCACGTTGGGCGATTTCTTCTGGGAACAATATTACAATTTAAAAAAACTTGTTTTAATAATTAAAAACTTATATACATATAATAATTTTTGTTAAAAAAGGCGGAAAATCAAAAATATTTTCTGTCAATATGAAAAAATAAAAATATCCCAGAAAAAATCAGCCAATGTGGAGACGAAATATTGGAAATAAATAATTAATAAATAAATGTTCTTAAGCTCGTTTAAACTAAGAAGAATAATTTTATTTAGCCTTTTCATTTTTATACAGCATTTATATTTATTTTTGTAAACGATTTCAAAATTAATTTTAAATTTTGAATAATATATTTGACAGAAAAAGTTAATAATTGAATTATCTTTCGTAAACATTATGTTATTGCTACTACAGATAAAAAGTGGTAGTTGTGATTATATTGAATAGTTGGTTCTGCTAGAAGTATAAATAATGATATTTTAATTCCGAAATTAGGTGTAACAACAAATAAATGGTGATTTTAAAATATAATTTAGAGTTGTGTCCCCTGAAAGTATTACTAGCGTTATTAAATTAAATTAGGTAGTAAAACTAACTGATTGTAACTGAGAAAACCAATTAAACGTCCTAATATTTTAATAGACACAAGCAAAGAGCTTAGAAAATAAAGAGATTGCAATACTCTCACTTACTGAGAAATAATATATAATAATAGGAAAATTAATATTTTTCGCGACTATAAAGTGATAAATTGACTTATTTTAATGTTGCTGCTGATAGTTTTCGAAATATTTGTTATGATTTGATAAAAAATTTGTTCAATTTAGCTTTGGTTTTCCTTAAAAACGGCATGTTTCCTATTTACAGGCACAGGTGTTTACAGAGAGTGAGAGCATTGCATAGCCATTGACACAAGAGAAGAATATCATTTATAATTATTTAATTTATACATACATATGGGCTATTTCAAATTTGTTGAGCACCTGCTGAAACCGACATACTATGGCTCTTATTTCGTTAAGTTTTATGAATTGAAAAAAACGTTGTACAGGGTTTGGATGACTATACTTGAAGGATATGACATGCAAAGTTTTACGTTGAAAAGTCTTCACCTTAAGAATTGGTGTTCATCTAAAAGTCGAAAAATTTAAAAAACGACGTGAACTTGCAAGAGTTTTTTCATTCATTCCGTTTTCTTTGTAATAGTTTTTAGCTTTCAGATCCAAACCAATACAAAATATAGTCACTAGACTTGGAGGATATATACACAAAACAAAAAAATTTGATATCGCTACTGGGTGAAAAGTTGCATGGTGGTTTACAAGTGAAACCAAAATTTTCCGAATTTTGAACTTTATGAAGATTTTAAATAGGGTTTTTGCGCCGTTTAATAAAAATGTGTTTTAAGTGCAGAATTAAAAAAACGGCGTAATTTTATAAAGTTTGAGGTATATCAAGTTGGTGTCAGAGTACCAATAACGTATCACGTACATCACAAACTTAAAAGAAATTAGCGTAAATTTTTTGAAAATGTATCTTTTTTGCGTCTGACAATCTGAATTGTCTTTAAAGTTGCCTAGTGTATTGCGTGATGTGAGTAACTTCGTAAAGTGCACCTCCGAGGCTAAAACTTTTGAAAATTTTTTGCAAAAAATAATTTTTTTTAAGCTTTTTTATATCAAAACATGGCATGGGAACATGTTTAGGTATCTAAATAGATTCTTCGCCACGGACTAAACTCATAAAGTGCAAAAAAATATTTTTTTCAATCATGGCGCGTGCAGCGGCAGTTTTTTCCAAACACATTTCGCTTTGAGACAACTAAAGCGCTGTATCAATTCCGCTCAACGTACATCGACTGGAAGACTTTACTGAGCTTGATACTAAAATCGAAAACGCACCAAAAAATTTTAAGGATTTAAAATTTTATGGAGGAAACAAAATGTTTCTAACCTCAAAAAGCATCCTTGTATGAAATATTTGATTTTCAAAATTTAAAATAATTATTTTTGAATTCGGGTTAATAAGTAACCCAGAATCCCAACAAGTATTTTATCATCGGTCCTATATTAATGTTTGCAAAAAAAACGCGTTTTTTTGAACACCTAGAAGTGAGACTATATTTTTAAACCAATATGCACGAGGGTCACCTGAACAAATTTCAAATTGAGACATTACTACCGCGAAAACCGCCAAACTACCGCCGATGCAATGACATCTTAAAGAACTTGCTTTATTATAAAAACTCTATGATCATAGTAGCATTTGCTGAATGCTTCTAAGAATAAATATTTGAGTTTCAATTCAGTTTATTTTATTTATGTACGTGAACAGTTGTGAATAAAATTAGAAAATTGGTTTTAGATTATACATTAAAAAAACGTGAAATTCGTAAAAGAAAACTGAGAAGCGAAACAAATTAACCGATAAAAGATATAGATTATAGATCTTGATACTATATCTTAATTTGTAACACATTTACTATTTAAATAAAAATATTAATAAATAATAATTAAAATAGTCTTTTTGATATTTTATTTTGTTCGAAACATTAAAAAAAAATAAATGTTAGGGGAAATAAGAATAAATATCTCAGTCAGTATTGACAAATATATTAATACTATACTAAATTCAGAAAACCTAACCATTTTAAAGGTATTACTGATCTTAATATATAATTTGGTAAAAAAATCATGAGTGGTAAAGTTTAAATGGTTATATCTCTTAAACCATTAGCGACAGGCAAATAGTTTTTTTCCAAAAATATTGAAAATTAGCCGTAATTTTGTAAAATGTTTAACAATTTTAAATAAATACACGATCAAAAAACTTTTTTTTTTATTTGTTTTTTTTTTCAGTGTATTTTAAAAAGTATTGAAGCTTTACAAATATTTTAGTCTGGTGAGAAAGCCCTTAAGGGGTATTATCCACACGCGTTATCCTTTTTTCAATTTAACAAAAACTGTAATTTAAATATTATTATTTAATTTTTAACTTTAAACCTTCGTAAAATTAGCGCCGCTTTATAAAAATGATTAACGCGAACGGATTTCACATTCTCAAATATCGGTTTATACATACGGAAATCGACATTGATGTCAGACAAAAAAAAAAACTTAAAAAATAAATGTCTAGGTGCCGTAAATTTTTGAAGTTGCCCATATACAACTAAAATATTTATCGAGTAACAAAAATTCTATAGTATATTTATGGAGTAACAAAAATTCTATAGTATTAAAGTAAATGGCGTATTTCCTCCCCCCCAAATAAAAATTTTCAATACAAAAATGTAACAAATATTAAAAAAGTTAGCTAAAACTACTCTAACTTCCCTCCACAAACCATGTTTATATATCCGCGTCTAATCTTACTACAGTATTAGTCCATTCTCCAGGGTACACATATTTTATATATCAGATTCCTGACCAAAAGGAGTTTTGACAGACCTTCAACGGGGAAAGTTTTCCCATTATCTGACCCTATCTGCAAGAGTTTCCGAAAATCTCAAAGAATTTGTGGAAATCAATTTTTTAATTACCAACCGCTTCCTGAACTGATTCCAGAACCCTTGATTTTGTCTGCGGTGTCCTACTTGGTATGCCTGTTTGTTTTCAGTAGGTGAAATCAGCTTCCTTTATGGCACCCAAGAACCAACAAAATCGGGGGTTTATAGGAAATGAAATGCAATGTTTACAATCTTCGAGATGCGCTTAGATAATGAGTAATTGTTATCCCTTTCCTTTTAATTTGTTCAATTTCCCCTTCCCTTCAATTTTTTTCGCTAATAGCTCCAATTGTATTTATATTCCATATTATTCATGTTCGACCGAAAGAGAATTTTGTTAGTCTACGTCACATTTGTATCGATTGTTAAGTACAGTTTCAATTACTAGTATGGTCATTATTGTAACTTGGCAATAAGATGTTTATATGGCTTTTTGATTATATTGACAGCTAAAATTGGAAATATATTAATTTTGTATATATTTTCAAGGTCAATGTCTTGTTTAACAACAGTAAAAATGAATTTTAACTACATAAATAAACGACAAGAAGAAGAAGTTCTAGAACGATCCCTTTACCGTTAAAATGTTTTCAAGGTATTTAGCTGAAATGCATATTAACCCTTTGACCACCAATGGTTGATATATATACTATTTTTAGTTTTTTTTTATTGTACTAGCTTCACTTTCCAATCGATTTTACCGAATGTGATTGTGTATCGGCAAAGGATAGATGTAGCTTTGCAGATCATGCCAACCACTTCGACAAAATAGGTTGACCCTACATTTTACAAATGTAAACGTATTTTCTCGAACGCTATTGGACATGGGAGATCAAACTTTTGGTAGAACCTGGTCCATTCGTTCAAGTTTCAAGAAAGAATTAGATATTTGGAATTCATTCCATTTCCTACAGTACACTCATACTATATGGCACATACTCATACCTTTGGTAGTCAACGGTAAAAAAAGAGGAGGTTTTTGTTCAGTTTATTTATTTTTTGTTCATATGCAAATTTTTTTTTTTTTTTTTTTTTCATATATATTTATTTGCAATCTATTTTAGAATAATAAGCAAATTACATAACAATATAAAGTGATATAAGTCTTAATCTCCAGTGAGATTAAAACATCTAAACATATGTATACTTGCTAAGTAAGTGTATACTATTTATAACCTACATATGTGTAAATACTAATACTAATATCTGTACATATTTACAACTTAAAATATATTTTATTCTCTGAAAGGCAGGTCCAAAATATGATACCTTTTCAGTCTATGAATTTCTTCACTATCATCTAGTAAACTAATGGCAAGTGGGTTAGAGTGATTGCTAAGTCTACTAATTTCCTGTTTCACTTTTGGTATCACTAAGTCTTTGTGTATATTTTCATTTGTTACAAACCATGGAGCGTCTAAAATCGTTCGAAGGGTTTTTTGACTGATAACGTTGGAGAATTTCAATATTGGAATTACTTGCGGTACCCCAAAGCTGTATGCCATAGGTCCAAACGGGTTTCAATATAGTTTTGTAAAGTAGAACTTTATTTTCTAGACTAAGCTCTGATTTTTTACCTAATAACCAATACATTTTCTGAGTTTTTATTTTTAAGTGATCCCTTTTAGCCACAATATGATTTTTCCATGTTAATCTTCGATCTAAGTGCATACCAAGGTATTTAACACAATCAGATTTTGGAATTACAGCACCATTCAAGAAAACCGAAGGACAATCTCCTTTTCTTAATGTAAATGTAATGTGCGATGATTTTTCAGGATTCACACAAATGTTCCATCGTTTAAGCCAGGTAGCAATATGATTAAGATTATTTTGCACCAGATCTGAAGCTTCATTTTGGCAAGCATTACTTGCAATTAAAGCTGTGTCATCAGCATAAGTAGCGACAGTAACTTCTTCGTTTACAGGCATATCTGATGTATAAATAGTGTAGAGGACTGGACCCAAAAACACTTCCCTGAGGGATGCCAGCCTTAATTTCACATATATCAGAAACTTCATCTCGTACTTTTACATAAAAATACGATTTTGTAAATATGACCTGAGTATCAAAAAGTATGGCGCGGGAAGAAGTTGCTTTAATTTAAATAGTAGACCTGGATGCCAGACTCTGTCAAATGCTTGCTTAACATCTAAAAACACGGCGGAGCAATATTGTTTATTTTCTAACGCATTCCTTACTATATTCACTATACGATGACATTGTTCAGGCGTTCCGTGTTTATGTCGGAATCCAAATTGATGTTCAGGTACTATATTCTTAGTATCTAGTATTGGCTGTAATCTTCGTAAAAAAAGTTTTTCAAATATTTTTGAAAATGTAAATATAAGACTTATTGGCCTATAAGATTTAATGTCATTTTCAGGTTTACCAGGCTTTGGAACCATAATTATTTCAGCACATTTCCATTGGTCTGGGAAATTGTTAAGTCTTAAAATAGAGTTGTAAATTAGTGTTAAGAAAATAATAGCCTTTTTCGGTAATGCTTTGACATCTTTGGCACATATCTTGTCATATCCAGGCGTTTTTTTGTTATTAAGTTTCGAAATTTCTTGTTTTACTTCATGAGGTGAAATATGTTTGATGGGTAAGTCCATTTGGCATGGACAATCTAAAAAGGAAGTTACAGTACTTTCATCCTCCGAATCATTAAAAGAAAACGGCTGAAAAGTAGATTCTAGATATTGAGAATATGCAACAGCTTTACTTGAGTCTGATTTACACCATGTTTTGTTTAGATCTTTAAAGGCAACATTTCTTTTCACTGGTCTTTTAAGATATTTTGTTGCATTCCACAATTTATGTTCATCGTTTTTTGAAGGATCGAGGCTTTTTAAGTAATTGCTAAATTTATCATTCTTTATTTCAGCTAATCGTTTGGTTAATTCATTAGTAGCTTTATTTAAGTTTGCTTTATCTACGGCATTTCTGGTTTGTTTCCATATTCTTCTTAATCTTCTCTTATTTCTTATGAGATCTCCAATTTCTGCGGACACAATAACCTTGTTTCGACTCCTGTTTTGGTTTTCAATTGGCGTTGACAAAAAAGCTGCTTCATGAATCAAATTTGTAAAGTTTTCAATAGCGTTATTTAATTCTGTTTCATCTTTTATACGTACATTAAGATTAATGTTTTTTTCCAGCCAGTATTGAAACGAACTGATATCAGTTTTGGGAGAGATAACTTTATACACTTCGTCTGCCGATAAGCAGGATGTGTTGTAATTAACTATAAGAGCTGAATGATCAGAACTTAGTTCATCGGTGTCTAAGATATCCAAAAGATTATTAGAGATGCCAGAATAAACTATAAAATCCAATAAATCCGGAGTTTTCATGGGATCGCTTGGCCAATAAGTTGGTTTGCCTGTAGAAAGAACGGAAAACTTATTTTTCTGTATACATTTATAAAGCTCTTTGCCTTTAGGGTTAGCAAGTCTAGAGCCCCACCATTGGTGCTTAGCGTTAAAATCTCCGCCAGCAATGAATTTTGAACCGAGTTTAGTAAAAAAGTTGTCATAATCTTCGCACTTTATGTTATGTTTTGGAGGAAAATATATTGAGCAATGAAAATGAAAATGAAAATTATTCAAGTTCGAGGCCATATACTCTATATTTCTTCATTAGGATATTGAGTATATGGATACATCATTATTACCATCACTAATTTTTATCCCAGCCGCTTGAAGATAAGGTTTTTTGTAGTTATCAAGTGGAACATACTTTAAGGAAGACTTAATCAAAATAGCTGACCCTGCATGTGCCCTGTTGTCTGGGTGGTTGCATGAAATTAGATCGTATCCTTTAATTTTAAAGAATGTTTTATCAGTGAAATGCGTCTCAGATATGAGAAATATATCAATATGATGTAAGTGCAAAAAAGATTCAGTTTCTCTTGTATGGTTTGGAAGTCCGTTAGCATTCCATATTCCTATACGTAAATTTATTTGCATAGTTTAGAAATTAGCATAGTGATCATGTTGAGAAGATTAGCTAACATAGCTTCAATTCTTTCCATTGAATTATTATTGTTATTATTGTTGTTATTTGAGTATCTCAATGCTTCAGCGTATGATTGTTGGTTGTTTTTGGTATATTGTGTAAAATTATTATCATTTTCATTGTAAAGTTGGGGAAAGTCATTAGTTTTTGCTGTGTAATTAGTATACTGACGATTATTATGAGCACTGTGACCACGATTTAATCTCTTTTGAATTAACTGCTTATAAATACGGCAACCTTTATAATTGGCCGTGTGATCTTTAAAACAATTAGCACAACGAGCTGGTAGGCTCGAATCTTTTTTGCACTCTGCTGTAGGGTGATTTAACCCACATTGGACGCAATTAAATTGTCTATTACAATAGGCCTTAGTGTGGCCAAAAAGCTGACATCTGTGACATTGAACTAATTCTGCAGCTTTTTTAAGAGGTTCAACAGAAATTATAGCGTGGTTTAAATCTTTAATATTAAAAATGTCTTTGTTGTTTGGATTAGGTTCCAAATCAATATAGAACATGGGAAGAGGATCCTTGTTCACCTTACTTTTTACATTAGTAATATGACGTACTTGATGGCCATTACGCATCAACACAGTTTTTATGTCTTCCACCGGAGTAGAATGGTGAAGACCTTTAATAACTACTCTATATGGACGTTCCTGCTTCAATTGTTATGTATGGAAACCTATTTTACGACCGTCTAAATACTTTACCAACTGTCTATAATGATCAACATTTTTAATCATAAGCCTAACCTGATTGTCTTTAAGAGACTTATAGCTAAATTTTTCTTTTGGTATAATTGTACTTATGTCACTTATCAGGTTATTTATATTAACAACATCAGGGATATATATAGGTGGGAGCTTAGGTCCTGTTGGTGTTTCATTATCATCATCATCAAAATTTTGAAGTAGTGCAAATTGATTGCTAGTTGAAGGTGTTTCGTCATTAATCCTAATTTGTTTATGTTTGTGTTTGTACAACTTAGGTGATCCTAATTGATGACGTTTACGTGATGTTACTGTTTGTTGCCAGTTTAAAGCACTATCTGCGTCAGCATCATCTGCATCAGCAGCCATAGTGTTGTTTTTGAAAGAGTAACAACAATTTGTTCACTATATATTGTTTTTTGTTTTTTGCACAGTGCAATAAAATTGTATGTGGGGGATTAACTCCGTTAATCCGTTTGTTTATAAAATTTGTTTTATTGTTTTTTAATAGTTTTAACTATTTAATGTTTTTGTTTTTTTTTTTTTTTTTATTTACATATGCGTAAAGAAATCAACACGTCTTTCTACTTTCGCAGTTGAATGAAGACTGATATGCAAATTTAAGCAATTTTTTTTTTTTTTTTTTAGATTGGATTAAAAAAATGTCATTTATAGATTTTTATCTACTTTTTTTGGAAACGTCAGGTCCGCAAAAAAAAATATTCAAATTTGCCTGTGATTTAAGTTTGGTCGTCAAAGGGTTAAACTGTTTAAAAGAAGTACGTATTCTGAGCCTAGTTTTTAAAATCGTGTTTCATATTATAAATTATCCTGAACTTTGTTCTAGAAAATGCAGGTAACCGCCAAACCTGTAAATAACGAGTATTTGAAGATTTCATATAAATATGAGATGCTCATTTAGTACAATGTAGCGGAATGCCTTCTTCTAGAAAGTTGTAAAATATATATGTCAACTAAATAATATTAGCTATTATTAAAGACAAGAAAATTCATAACTATTCCTTAATTTTTCAGTCAAATTAAACAAAAAAAAAAAAAATTTTTCAAAAATACAGTACGCAAGAGAACCAAAGCATACAAAATTAAAATAATGTTTTCTCTTTTTGAAAAGTTTGCCAATACTAATGTAGGGAAATGTGGTGTGCCATGAAACGATCGACTTAATAAGAGCTATATATCTGCAGAAAATACATGTAAACGACTAAATTAAAGTGAGATATATTTGTTCAGAATCGTACTTAACACCGCCTGCATTAAAAACTCAAAAAAATAAAAAAAAAAAATGCAAAATTATCACAACATTTTCATGTTAGTGAAATTTTGTTCAAGGTACACTTTTGGGAGTACATTGAAACAGTTAGAGCGTAACTTGAAATTAGGCGTTTTAGACCGTAGACGCACACAGAGAAATAAAGTGCGAGAATAAATGGCGAGCACTCAAAATTTTATGTGCAAAAAGTTGTCTATTTTAGGTGGTCATATTGCCGCCCCGGGGCAATAGCAAAAAATAACCTGGATGTGGTAAGCAGTAACTACATTTGTTTGCTTCCAAAATAGCGCTTCACCGCCTTGCATATTATAAAGCAATTAGGAAAGGCATTCTGTAGTGCTTCCCATAATGCCTTCTTTGAGGCAGTGAATAATGCTGACAATGAAGCAATAAAGAATGCATACCATGAAGCATTAATGTTGTCAGCATACAAACAAAGTGCTTCTTATTGCATAAGAAGGCATGAATTTATTTCTTCTAAGAACACATGAAAGAAGCCCTTTTCACCTGTTTAAAAGAGACACCAAGTGGGACATCGCGAACAAAAATCACGCCTCCTTTATTTGCTTAGGAAGCGCTTCGTAATTAAATAATGCCTTCCGGAAGCACTACTGGGTAAGCACTATTTTTTGCTGGGAATGCAGCTTATAGATTTAGTTAATATAACGATATTTAGATTAGATTTCTAAATATTTTGGATAATGCAACTAAAATTCAGTTGAATTAATCGAACTTTGTTTTGAAAACTAATGTTAAGTTCTGCCAACCGTCTCAAATTCGTTATAATCGAATTTGGATTAGTTAAAATTATTAGTTTCTGCATATATAGGCTTAATTTGGAGGATCAATGAAGTTTCAAATGCATTAAGTGGAAAATGTATTAGAATCGCAAAAAAGTTTTTAACCCATTTTTAAAATTGTTCTCTTATTGTATACGAAGCAATTTAATGAAAGAATAGGTGACATGGACTTAAAAATTAAGTTGCAGGGGTACGTAGCCTTTCTCAGAGGTAGTCCTAATTCCGTTTTGTGATATAAATTCAACATTTATAAAGATATTTTACCTAGATAACTCCAAAACCCTAAAGGATATTATAACAATTTTGTTTGAAATATAAAAAGTAGCATTCCAGTGACAAAATACTTTAAAGAATATAGTAGACATCCTTTTAATGAAAGTCACATGCAGTTTGGATTAGGAAGGGAAAAGCTATGAGCGTGAAAGTTTTCCACGATAGCGGTAAATAAAATCTTCAGTTATGCAGAAAGGAGTTATAATAGAACATAAATTAAAATGGGTAATTAAAAACGATGTTTCAATGAATTGCCATAATTTCAATATTTTTTTATTTGTATGCTTTGGTAATTTTGTTTCACGAGGAAATAAATCCACAAATAAAAATTATTTCACAAATAAATCTTATTTCACTCATAATGCAGAATGTTTTTATATGACATGTCGATCATATGTCAATACTGTTTACATATAAAATATTTGAAGCTTTATAAATACAGTAATTGCAAACCCCAATCCGGATAATCGAATTTTCCGGATTACCAAATAAAGATTTAAAAACACTATTTTTGTACTACAAGTGGTTAAAATAAAGTGAAAACTATATTTTTGACGTAACATATAATACATTTCAACATTACTCAACAGTTTGCATGCAATTCAGATTAAAGAGCTACAATCAATCTGGATTATAGAGTACACAATGTAATGAAAAATGCCGTCCGGATTACCCTATAATCCGGATTAGCGGGGTTCGGATTATCAAGGTTTTACTGTACTACTAACAAGAAAAATAATGGATTTTCTTATCGTATGCTTTGGTTCTTTCGCAAACTGTATTAATATTAAATTTACAGCTCTTGTTACCTGTATATAATACACAATCATCAACATGAGTTTTTTTTTTATATAAAATGGTTTAAAATTGAAGGGAATAAAGACAGTTTCAAAACTTGAACTTAACATACGAGTTGTATATTTGGAAAATATTCGCTATTTATTTAAAAGATTAAAAATGAGCATTATATACGGCATACTATTGGTGGTCTTTATGGCCATATCGCCCCTAACTGCAGCAATTGCACCTGATCCGCAATACCATATTTCAGGACATATCAATCCTGGTTATCGTCTAGCTCGCAATGGTGGTGGATTTTATGGTGGTGATTATAAAGGTCATGATGAAGGTTTTCATGAACATGGCGGCGGTTATCATGGTCATGGAACTGGAACTTGTTCTCCTGGTTTTGGTGGTGGTTATCGTGGTCTTGGTGATGGCTATGATGGACATGGAAAGAAATATAACTAAATATATTAATGTGTTTTTTATTTTGTTTGCATTAACTTTTAACTTTTCAGATTTCTAACATCCCAGTCAGAAAAATAACCTAACCTAACCTTAAATAGTTGTACAAGTGCTCACAAAAAGAGCTTTCCCAAACATTAAAAGAAAAAATAATAAAAAATAACTAGAAAAAGAAAAATAAGAAAACAATGTTTTAAATAAAAAAGCAATTAAAAAATTGTAATTAAATAAAAAATCTAGAAATTAAATAAAATTATAAGTAGTATCCCTTAAAATAAAAGGACATTTTAAAAATGCCCAGCACAATTTTTTAGAACTGGTAACTTCTTAACCTATTCCAGAAGAGCTTCTTTTACCACCGCTTGCATTGATCCAATTCTAGAGCAGGTTCCGTTGAGTCAAAATAAAAGGTTTCATTATTCCAAATACAGTTATATAAATGGTTTAAGAAACGGTTCTAAAGCAACCGAATTAATTGTTTCGATTAGTCTTTCGGTTTACACACAAAAATAAAAATGTTTTGATCTATTGTGATAATTTGTGCAAAAATAGTAAAATATGGCAAAAAAAAAATGTGCATTTAATATTAAAACTTACGCCATTAAAATCAGCGTGACCGAAGTATTTAGGGTCAATGGTCGGTAGTCTTGTTTTCGATTTTAGGGGCCAATTTTGCAACGGAATATATTTTTTTACTCTTATTTTTTTTTTTAATTTTAATTTTATAAATTAATAATTATATAATACTATTACCCTAACCGAGCACTAGCTACTATGGCTTTCGGCGCGTTGTAGCGAAAACAAACCAATGCCTCTGGTGGGAATAGAACACACGACCCCCGCACTGATAAGCCAGCACAGTTTTTTTTTTTTTTTTTAAATATTTGACTCTTATTTTTTTTATTTTTTTTTTTTTATTAATTAATAATCATATAATTACCAATTATATACTATTACCCTAACCGAGCACTAGCAACGGAAACATTTATCTAAAAGTCTGTAACCATCCGACACTATTTTACGAGGCGACTTTGCTGTGGTTTTATTAAACATTTCCGGTCAGTAACCAAATCTAAATAATAAACATTACACGATTTGAAATACTAATCCACGTTTGGTGTAAAGTACAAACATTTACTTCAATAATATAGGGAGCATGATGGTTTATCACAATTCTTTATTAAGAGTTGTGCTAAGTCAATGTGTATTCCACTTGTTCTATTATTTAATGAGTCTTTGAAAATCGGTCGTTTTATTCCTAAATGGAAAACTAGTTGGGTTGAACCAATCTTTAAGGATGGAGTGAAAAGTAAAGTTGAGAATTATAGGCCAATATGCAAATTATCGACTATATCAAAGATATTTGAGCATATTATTTGTGAGAAATTATCATTTTTAGTTAAGCGCTACATAAATCTTTCACAGCATGGTTTTGTCTCGGGAAGATCTACGACAGCAAATCTTGCCGTATTTACAAAGTATTGTAACTCTAATTTAGAGTTATATATACAGACTTGAAAAAAGCTTTTGACCGTGTATCACATGAAGTGTTGATTCTAAAACTTTCTTTATTGGGAATTCACTCGAATTTATTAAATTGGCTAAAATCATACTTAACTAACAGAGTATGTATTTAAAAATAGAAAATATCACATCTTATTCATATATTGCTATCTCTGGAGTTCCGCAGGGAAGCGTTTTAGGACCGTTGCTTTTTAACCTCTTTATAAATGATATTCAATTTTGTTTTTCTCATAGCGAATTTTTGTTATATGCTCAAGGTCTACAATAGAATCTTGAGCATAAATGATGTTCGTGGTTTACAACGTGATATTGGCAAAGTTGTATGTTGGACATGGGAAAATGGTTTTAACTTTTAATACTGATAAGTGTTATCATATGAGTTATTATAGATGTTATTCCCCCCTTTTATCAATGATTGGGAGTAGCGCTAATTTGGAAGCATACAAATGCAGTTACTGCTTACCAAATCCAGGTTATTTTTTGCTGGGCTGTATCAAAGCTTCCTTTTAATATATCAAATGCATCTTTTTTTAATCCGCAGCTTAAAGCGCTGTATTTTATAACAAACTATTTTGTTTTCTAATTCTTAAAGAAATATGTTTTATTATTATATTATTCCAATATGCTGTTTCCAAATATCTTTCCCAATGTAGAAAACAATTATCATATAAGTGCTTATATCAGCACGTATTTAGTAATGGCAAGTAATAACAATTGTCATTACAAATCTCATTACTTTTATATGGAGATGTCGCGCAAAATAGTAACATATCATTCATATCAAAAATACGTGGCTACCTCTATATGCTTACCAGTATGGATAAAAATAACGAGTCTAAATAAATAAATTTAAAAAAAAAATATGACCACCCAAAATAGAGAACTTTTTGCATATAAATTTTTTTTTTTTTTTGTTTCTAATCCGATTTTCAAAATTAACATATTTGTAATGTGAGACTAACAAAACACATGCTTACATGTGTGGATTATATCTAATAGTTCCCGAGGAATTCCCATTTGGTCCGACGCAGATCCAGTTATAAACCATATCATATAAGCGTTTCGTTTAAATAGACTTTTAAGTCAAAAATGTTAAATTTATGTCCGAATTTATGATTTGCTGTAAACAATCCCACAATTCCCAAAATAAAATCCAAAAATGTTTTTTTTTTTATTTTTTGCTGCCATACCTACATTTAAAGCGGGCATTGGAAGAGACTTATACAATTAATTACCCAGTGAAAAAAGAGTGGAAAAAGATGTAGTAAAATCATCACATATACGAATTCAGATGTAGTGCAAATTGAGGTGAAATACGCATGATTTTAACATGGGGTTGTCATAGGACGGAGGTAATGCAAATTCCTCAAACTTCACTTTATTAAAAGTATTATGTGTAAGAATACGAAAGATTGTATTTTTGGGTGTTCTTTTTCATAGAACTTAATTTGTTATTTTTAATTAGTGATTAAGGTATGATGTTAAGTCACACATTTTTTACTGAGTGATAATATGTATCGGTAGGAGTGCTTAAAATGTTATAATTAAAAAAACTTTTAAACAGCTTTCTAGCTTTAAAAACAAAGCGAAATAATAGTTTTTCGTTCAACTGAAAAGAAAGAAAACTATTGCTAAGTCTGATATTTTGTAATCATTGTTTTTCAAATTTAAAGGCCACAAAACACAAATTCAAAGCGACATATAGATTAAAGAAAATAGTTGTTAAAAGACACAAACTCCCGGTTCCATTCGATTATGTCAAATACCGATTGTAACCGAACATTCGTGACATTTCTACCAGTAAACTTTGTATATGATGACATTATATGCTAAGTTTAGGAACTGATCTAAAAGGCCAGCATTAGATCAGAAAAATTAGTAGTAGTAGCTACTTTGTGTGTAATGAAAGTGTTGTTTCTTTTGAACTACTTCGCATTATTTTTGCTGGGTAGGTATGTTTTGGAGTATCTATAACCGCTTCCGCTACCTAATTGGAGGCTTGCACAATTTTTAACAGTGGGTTAAAGTTGATATTTGCCTAAAAAATGTGGCAGCTTTAGAAGCGGTTGGCGGGAAAAGTATATACAAATCAAATTTTTTTTTACCGCAACTCGCTTTTATATTAAGAAAACTTTCAGAATATTCTGCACACTTTATATGTTCAAAAAGAAAATATTTATCTGGAGCTAAAAGACTGTTGGTGCTTTTGGGGGAAAATGGCAGAAATTTATTAAATTTCTTATTTAAACGAATGAAGTTTTTGAGTGTAACAAGATGTTGCGTTAATTTTTTTTTTATTTAATCAAGAATTTATTTAGTTAAATAGCTAATATCTTAGAAAAGAAATTGGAACCGTTTTCGTTCCGCTATTCGCAAACAACTGGACCTGAGTCGGACCAAATTTGTAATTTCAAAATTTTCAAATGGGAATATCTTGGAAACTAATACAGATAACTCCCGCATGTATGCATGCCTTTTGTCAGTCTCTACTAGCAGATTACAAGTGTGTTAGTTTTTTGAAAATCGGATTAGAAACAAAAAAATGGAGAGCACTCAAAATTTTATATGCAAAAAGTTAGGTAGTTAAAGTGGCCCCAGGGGTGTTTGGAAAGTTCAAAATCAAAACGTAAACACCATATAACTTCCCAGTAAAAAATTTTCATGTTTTTAGAAGCAGGATAGAACAAATTCGCTGGTGTAAGTGCTTACTATTACATAATATTGAGAAGTAGCAAATGAAACGAATAATTTTCGTATAAAAATAAACAAACAAAAATTTTGAGATTACAGGTTGTAAGCAGCTTACCCTACTCCCTTATAAGGATGCAGGTTGTAATGCAGAAAGTTTCATATCGTGGATTATAAACAATCTGTAAAAATTCTCTCGATTGATTTCCAATTATGTTTGGTGTTTTCGAGTATGCAATAAAAAATAATTAGTCATTTAACTGTTTCTGAAGAGCTACTACGTGGAGCGGTACAAAATAAATAAAATAATTATATTATACGTCAAAAATTTTAACAACAAAAAACTAATATATGTAAAATAAATTATGTATATTCATATTATTACTTTTAATCGTAATAATGTAGACATAAAATATGATTTTACTGAAACCCATGAAATCACTGGTTTTTATAAGCGCTGAAATCCGCTCTTATTTTGTCCAAAAGTAATGGTTCCAAGTGGGAATTCGCCATATAAAAAGCATAGCATATGTAAGCAGGTTTGTAAGGGATTCTTTTCGGCTTACTCCCTTACAAACCAGCTTGCATGTAAGCAGCGTTTTTTACTGGGTTATGCCTTTTCCAAATATCATTGCAATTCGACCACTAAGTAAGAAATGGCCGAATTATTTTGTGATATATCCCACTGTATTCTGTGTGATAGCGCTAACAATAATCTGTCCGATGTCCGGCCGGGGACTCCTAAACTTTAAGTCTCCTTGATAATGTTACTTTGATCCAAGTAAAGGTAGAATTAGTCTTGCCGTTCCGTTCCGTGACGAATCAGCTGATTTGTTTTTGATGTATGAAAACGAGTGTGCGTGGTTAGTTTGTCTGTAATGTAACGTTCCGTGCTGGTCGAACCTGTAGAAAACACAATTTCTGTACTCCGTTAAGTGACAGCTAAAAACAGCTGATTGCTCTCGCATAAAAATACTCTGCTCAGGGATGATAAATTTGGTACTATAGTACTTTGTATGGTACTATTTTAACCTTGAAAGTACTATGGTAATCCATTTAGTACTATTTAAAAATGTTTCTATATTATTATTTTTAGTCCCATTAAAAAAGCTTATGAATAATTTAATCCTTAATTCGATTTAGAAATCTTTTAAGGAATATATTACTATTAATAATATATTCATTAATATTTATTAATATATGTATTGAAAAAATATTAAAAACTTGAGGAATTTAAGAAAAAATCTATAAATTTTTATAATTTTTGTAACCAACATTGTTTAATTTTTTGTTTTTGTATACAAATAAATTTTTATTTACGTTTTTGTTTGGTAATATATAATAATTTTTTTTTTTGTACTATTGGGGTCGAAAAAGTACTATATTCTATGATGGTTGGTACATTTTTAAATTCCCATTTATCGTCCCTGACGCAGCTTGCTACGGAATAGACTAACCACACAAAATAGCCATCCGGAACGGCACGTAACAGAATCGTCACGGAACGGAACAACAAATGGAGCCTTAAGTTTCACTTTAATTCAAATTAGTTTTTGTCAGTGTAGGATAGTTGAAATATTTTTACCTCATATTTGTTTAACATTTTTAATCTTATGTCATATTTAAAAAATGCAATTAAAACATAAGAGGAAAGCAATCCGGTTTATTTGTTTGTTTTGAATTCTTGATAATTAAAATAGTAATAAATTCAATCTTTAGATAACGCGTTTAGGATGTCTCTAAATCTTTGAGATTTTAGTTTCTCATTAACATAATTGAAAATTTACAGTAATACCACAAAAATTTTGTTAATTTTCTTTCAATACAGTTTTGTTGAGGTAAATAAATAAAATTTTAGTTTTTTTTTATAACTTTTTTTAAAAATCGTATAATATTTGTATTGAAATTTTACGATTATTTAGAAAGAAATGTAATAAAATTTCTTTTATAAATATTATACAGAAATTTGGTATAAAATTTTATTTAATTTTATTAGGATAAAAATTTATTTCAATTAAATTTTCAAAAAATTGTTTGCTTAAAAATCGAGTTAAAAGTAATTTTTAGTTGTAGTCTAAATGCTCTAATCGAAAAGATTTCTTAATTTATTTATGTTGAAAATAATTTCTAAATTTAGTTGGAGTTAATCTCTCAAATAAACAACATGAAATTTATACTTTTAATAAGTTTGATATTTGCTATAATATCAACAAGTTTATCCGCTGTTTCACGTGGATTTTATGCTGATCCAGGTAGGACTTTTAAGAAAAAAAAATATAAAAATTATGAATAATAATCAATATTTTTATATTTCAGAAATCCTGGTAAATGTGTAGTTCAAGGTTTAGTATTATCACCCGGAGAAAAAGTAAGAGATCCCCAAAAGTGCGCAAAAATAACTTGTTATGAAAATAGTGAAGCTTCAACGGTGACGTAAGTAAAAATATTTGCGTAGTTATTTAATATATTGTTTTTTACGAAAATTTAATATTACGCTCTTTTCTTTAAGGTGTGGTCTCTATGTTCCTCCAGTGGGCTGTACTTTAGGTGAGCCTGTACATCCTTCGGCCATGTATCCACAATGTTGTAAACGAAAAATGATATGCAGTGATGGAAATACTTTTAGTACGTAGTAAATTAAATGCTAAATAGATAACTGATAAGGACATTTAGTTTAGATGTAAGCCAAAAAAAAAAAAACCAAAACCAAAAAATTGATTTTTTTTATTAAAATATATTTTATTTATATTTTTTATTAATATATATTTTTAGAATTATTAAAAAAAATAAACGTTAAAAATAGTTTTTACTAACTTTGTCAGTTTTAAAATTTTTGTAGTAAAAATTTGACAATTATTTCCATTTGCTTTTGTTAGTTGATTTTTAACAGGTAAAAATACCCTGCGCTTTAAGTTTTTTATCGATTGAAAAACAACTGCACACGGAGAAAAATTTCACTATTTGCCAACTGAAATTCGGTTAATACGACGACTCAAATTAGGTTACTACGTCTGAAATCTATTGGTACAACTGAATTTTGATTTAATCAGCAAAGTTAAGTTAATACAACTGAATGTTAGTTTCAACACCCAAAATATTCAGAAATTTAATTAAAATATGGTTGTCCTAACTGAATTTATTAGTTGTTACCAAAAAAATACACTTTTTAATTCGGTTGGCACTTCATTTATCTGTGTGTGAGAAACCTAGTCCTAAAAAAGTGGTTTCTTATTTAACAGATTACACACTGCTACAAAAAAAAAAAAAACACTTTTTGTCAGAACTTGAAAACCGACCTAGTGGGGGGTTGTACCCTACATGAGGACATACAAAAACCGTTTTCAATAATTTTGAAACACCCTCAAAATTTTTAGTTATTTGCAAAAATCTCTTTTAGGGTAGGTCGTAGCACTTTAGTACACCTAACCAACACGTTTTTTGACCGATTTCAAAATTTTAAACAGTTTTGGAAAGGCAAAGAATTAAGCTTTCATGAAATGTATTCATAAAATATATATTTCAAGAAATTAGGTAAGTGTTTATCAAAAGTTTCTCATTTTTTTTTATTTATTTTTAAGGACCTATCTTTTTTGCACTGTATTTTAAAGACAATTTTATATAGAAAAAACGAGATATTATTTGTTAAAATCGGTTTATATTTGCAAAAGTTACTAAACTTTTTCTAAAGTAAAAATTTTGGGATTGCAGACTTTTCTTTTGTATTTATAGTAATTAAATGTGCTAAAGTCCCAAAACTTATTTAACAAATTGTGAAAAGTAATCTGATGTAGGCGTGTCCCTATCCGGATTTAATTCCTGCCTAAGGAAATCTTCAGGGGACTTTGTTATTATAATTTCTAGAGATATTTGTTATGTTAAATCACAAACTCAATGAGAATTTCTTGTCCTCGTCTAGGAGCGAGATTCAAAATTTAAAATATCAAAGAAAAACCAAAACAACAACAAAAAATTGTCACAATTGGCTTTGTCATCTTCCAAATACTACTCTGTTTTTTTGACAGACCTAGCAATGTAGTGACGTTTATTCAAGTAAATCAACAATAGAAAATCATATGTTTTCTATTAGTGTCAGTTACATTTAAATTTGCACAAGCACCTTTTGGCCTACACAAGTAAATTAAAAACTGTACAAATAGCTTAACCTGAGTTAGCATGTATAGTTAAAAACAGGTGCTAATGACAAGTTAAATAACTTTTACAATTTTCATCCGATGTGAAAAATGAAAACCATGTTTTGTTAAGAACTAAATTTTCTTTATACCTTGGTATAAATTTTTATAAGCTTTCATATTAAAATAAGCAATGAAAAGCTACTAAAATCAAAAAAGTTTATAATTTTCGTTTTTGTTTTTTTTTTTGTAGATATTCTTAACAAAACCAATACTTATAACTTACAAATGTATCAAAAAAATGCACATCATTTTAAAGCGTAATTAGTTTTCTTTCCAAACCTGTTAGAAAAATTTAAATCGGACAAAAACTGACTGAGTTACAGGTCAATAAGTTGACGAACATCACTGAAAACGGTTTTTATGGAATAACTTCTGAATTCGAGGGTGTTTCTGAAATTTTTTTGACACAATTTGTAATGTACTCAACAAGACCTATAACCCACGCTAAGTCGTTTTCCCAGTTTTTTTCACTGTAGCACCGTGTTATTAGGGTGTATTAACATGTCTGAAAATTGTAATGTGACTTACTCAAGCAGTACCACAACAACACCCACCCCGCCCGCTTTTCAAGTATATTTGGTAAATTTTGTAGCACTGATCCACGGATTGTTGCACAATTATTTTGGAAATAAGTCAGAAATTTTTCACTATCTGGTCAGATTCCCATGAAACTTTACGCAGCGTAATTTCAAGCGAAACTTCTAAAGAATTGCCCACTAGATATATCAGGTGTGGATCCATTAAGCTCCAAAGAAGGACACCTAAGGTATTCAAAAATTTTGAGAGCTTGCCGACTTTATATTTATCAACTGATTTAAAAAAAATTAAAAATGTTTATAAACTGCTTGTAATGGAGAACAATAAATACGCCCAAACATGTGGGTTTTCTCTTAAAGTGAATAAGTTATACGCATTTTAAAATCGAAATTTAGGACTATTGCTAAAATCCTATCCGGTTTTTTAGCCAATGGAAAAGGCATATCAATATCTGGAGGCAGTCGGAAGATTCTCACAGACAAAAGAATAATCCGACACATCACTACATATACAGTAGTTGGAAACAACGGAAATAAAAATTAAAAGTTAAATCTCGCGTAATAATAACCGTTTTATTTTATGAATAGGATCGGACACGGAAAATAAGTTGTGAAACTCATTCAAATTTGTACATAGACATCGATATGGATTAAATTCCTCATAATTATATCTGCAAAACGACGTTTGTATAGGAACATAATTCCTTATTAGCCAAGTAAGAACCGCGAATCAATTTCACCATTAATTAATTTAACCATAAACGTTACGCCTAGCATTAATCTTCTCTTCCAAAATGTAGGCAGATCAATAAGCTGTAAACGGTGTTCATAGAGTGGCAGATTTTGAGTCACACTCCAACCTAATCCGCGTAAAGCAAATAACAAAAACTGTTTCTGAATCGATTCTATACTATCAATATAACAACCATAACTTGGGGTTGTCTCCAAACTTATCGCTTCGTCAAGGAATCGGATCTAAATATTATGTGCCAAGTTTCCGTAAACGTTTTTTCTTTTTAAATTTTTTCGATAATTTCAAACATTTATTTTACAATAGAAAATTTGCTAATGAACGTATTGTAATGAAATTTAATACTAAGCTGTACCTTGCTACACTCATAAAAAAATTAGTACAAAATTCTTTTAAACGGGTTTTAATTTAATTGAACTAATTTTTTCTTTTGCTTACGTTTCACCACAAGAAAAAATATCATCCGTATTTGAACTGAGTTTTCACACTAATGTTTAGTAATCCCTGATTCCCAAATCTACAAATTGGCCAGTTAATTTAAACCATAATTGTTTTCAAAAATAACTTTTTTGTGTCTTCCCGTTCAAAACAAAATTATATCTCAAATTTTAAATTATATCTTATTTGATATAGATCGATATTTATTCTTATCCAAGTTCATCTCTAAATTGCGATATTCAGTAAAGGGGTGCATAAATGTTTTGCAAAATATTCTCTTGCGTGCTGTGATGTCAGTTTTGACCATTTTTATACTTCAAATAGTAAAAAACAGACTATTTAACTTCCCGATATAAAAAAAAAAGTTATATCTCAAATACAAAATCAGATCTCATTTGATATAGATCGATACTCATTCGTATCCAAGTTTATCTCAAAATTGGGGTATCCAGTAATATCCGATTAGATTCCTCAAATATATTAAGTTAGATCAAAATTTATCTCAAAATTGGGGCATCCAAAATTGTCTAAATCAAGATGCTGATGGATACCAAAATATCCTGTGGGATTAATTTAAATCTACTTGGATCTAATTAGATCCAAAGTATGATAAAGGTAGTTATAAGTAAATTGTTAGAATAAGATATTTTAAGATTAAATTGGATTTACTTATAACTCAAACAAAAATATTTTTTATAAGACAGCACATATTACTATATCTTAAATTATATATATTGGTTTCAGTTGTTTCACGAAAAATTTTTTCTCAAATACATTTTTTTAAATGCTGGTTCAAAGTTTTATTTTTTAATTAATTAGATACATTTGTAGTTAATCTTAAATACATATTTTAATGTATGTTTGGGAAAAACAAGTTTTTTATAACTACGAAAAACACGTTCTTTTCGCTGAAAATCGTCAAAATTTCTTAAGTTTGATGGAGATTAAAAAAAAATTTATAAAATTAAATAATTTAATTTTTATTTTCGTGTAAGCTTTTAATGTTATATAATAGATTATAAAAAAAGTGCCGGGTTTTTATCGGAAATTAAAAATGTAGGAGTTTGTAAAAATGTCTAATTTCGTTATTTTTACCGCATTTGTTTGACTGTTGTATGTTAATATCGACCTATTTTCACAAAATTTAATAAATTTAATCAATATAATGAGTCAGTCACAAACATCATGTACCGAATTTTATCCGAATTGGATAAAAAGTTTTGATAAGCACCGTATTATTCGTCTAGCTACCGATGAACTAGTATTCTCTTATATGGTGGCTGTTGTTTCAAGAACATATTTCTCAAAAATATTTTTTTTTTAGTACTGGTTCAAAGTTCTGTTTTTTAATTACTTTGATATATTTGTAGTGAAATTTAAATACAAATTTCAGTATATATTTTTTACAGTTCCGAAAGAAAAGTTTTTTTAGCTAAAAATCCAAAAAGTTTTAAGTTTGATGGAGTAAAAAAAAAATTATGTAAACATTATATACTTTTTTGTTTTTTGTAAGCCTATAATAAAGGGTCCGCCAAATAACTTTTTTTTTTGAACTCCTGAACCAATTGGACTTTGTATGGCGTAATACCAAGGTCTTTATGCAAAATTCGTCTCAATGATGTGTCCGAAATGTTCAATTGTTGAGAACGAAGGTTAATTGATCAAACTTTGCTCTCTGGGAATTCTTCCCTAACTACGTAAGCGCCATCTATCGAATATACAAAGACTATATCATAGATGTGGCATCACTTACAACATATGGGAAAACAGTAGACATTAGAGTGAAGTAAGTTCCTAAAAATAGAACTGTTGTGTTGTTGGAGTTGTACTTCTGAGATTATGTATGCAAGAACAAAAACACCGTGTATTGAATAAAACTAGTTTTAATCACAACAAAACTCGACCTGACGATATATCAGTGCGCTAAAGCGCTCTGTCTAACGTGTAGTGCGAGTGCATGTGGCATTAGAAATCAGTTTATCTATACCACGGTCAGTGATTGCACAGAAAATTTCATATAGACGCAATCGAACAAATAAAAAACATAACAAATATTACATTATTCAAACACAGGGTCACTGACGAAGGTTCAATACCAGAAACTGCGCAGTCTGATTCAGAAAATTGAAAATTTACAATGTAGTTATGATTTTTAGAAAATACACTCATTCTTCTCTACCACGCCTTTCACAATTAAATTAAATAAAATTGCATATTAATTATAGCATTAATTGCAATTGTCTGAAAAGACGTTAAAATTCAAACTCAAATAAAAATTAAATTTGTTTCTAATCAGATATTTAATTGAACCAAATAATATATTAATTGACTTTTAAATACATATATAAATTCATATTTTATTTTAGACGTAATTCTCAAATAATTTTTTCAATATACTGTATGTTAAATAGAAAAGTTTCAGTATAAAATACGAAACACATTTGTAGCTTACCAAAAACACACACATTCATACAAAGTTGTCGTTCACACACCATTTTTTTTAATATCATAATTTTTTTGTAGATAGTTATTTACAGCTTTTTTTCTTTTTATTTTCAATAACAGTTTTAACTAATATTATCATTGCCGTGGTAGGAGTAAAATCAATTAAAATATTAATTGATTCAATAAATTTTTTTATTGAAACCCGTTTTTAGTTTTTTCTGTGTAATCACTAACATAAGTAAAATACCGTTTTAAATGAAAATTATTCTAAAAAATTAATTGCATTTAACTGCTAATGTAAGGGGTTTAAGGCAAAAATTAACTGCATTTGAAATCACTTAAAAACTTTATAAAATTATAATTCTAACAAAAATTATAAAAAAAAGCTTTCTTTGAATGTATTTCCATTCTGGACCAGTTTTAAACCATACAGTTGGACTATAGTTTTAAACAATTTAAAACTACAGTTTTGTTCAGCCTTTACTTTTTACTTATTATGTGAATACTCCTAATATAAAGAAACCTGTTAATTTAATTTAATATAATAATATTATTCCAAGAATCCAAAAATATTTAAAAATTTACTCATCACTTAATAAAAAGAAATCAGTTTTAATTTGTCTCTCAATAGAACAACATGAGAACTATATTCTTACTCAGTTTAATATTCATATCAATTGCATATTCCTTAGCAGCTGCTTCTATTGGTTATTATAAAGATCCCAGTAATATTACTACAGAAATGGTTTTTATTCGAAATTAATAAATAATTTTTATTTTTTCATTTCATATATTTTAAGAATATCCCGGAAAATGTGCTATAAATGGTTTGATTTTATCGGCTGGTGAAGAAAAAAATGATCCTATAAAATGTCAGACAATAAATTGTTATGAAAATAGTCAGGCTGGAATGTATAGGTATGTAAATCGGCCATTCCACGATAGATCGGCCAAAATCTGACCATGGGTATTTCGATTAAAATCATATTTTGCATGCAGAATCTCTACGGAGTCACTTAAAGATTGACGTTTTTATTTTGCCAAAAATTCTATATAGAAACATAACTTTCCGAGATTAACCCAGAGTCCAACTCTTAGTATAATTTGTGAAAGGCTTTTAAAAGTATATCTGAAAAAAACTAGCCCAATATGTATTTATTTAAAAAAGTTTTTCTGACAGAAACCGTACTTTTGTGACAAATATGTACCAAAAGCAAGGTTTTGTTAGCGTTAGCGTTTGCAAATATAAACATTTTTAGATGAAAACTTGGAAATATATTTTTGAGATGTATTTACGTATCATACTAAAAGCTGGACCTTGGGGTCGTCCTGGAAAGCTATGGTGCCATGTAAAATTTTTGACAAATCACGAGTTTTACATGAAAACGATTTGATAAAATAAATTGTTTCTTACTAATATAACTCCTCATATATGACTCTTTCCACTGCGTGAACATCTGATTAGATCGATTAATTATTTAGCGATAGAATTCGCGAAAACTAATCAATTTAGAACAGCGAGTTTGATTTTAAGCTTTGGAAATCAATTAGGTACCATAAATATTAATACGGGTCTTGTCCTAAGATTTCAATAGCAAGAAATCAGCTTTATTGCATTTGCAAATTTTTGTATATAAAATACAGCACCACGAAGATGCGTCAAACTTTAAAGTCATTTTGCGGAAAAATTATACCATAGATCAAAAAATAAAGTCCGCTCGAAATATATAGAATCATAACCTTATTAACTTTTTTGATGTCAAGCCGTATAATATGCGCCATCACAAATATCCTTATGATTCGAAATAAAACTATTTGTTCCCGAATAAAAATAATATTATATAATCTTATATAATGTGATCCAGTTTAATATAGTTGAGTATGACATCTGGTATAGTAACATACAATTTTACTTGCCAATGTGATTTTTCATAAATAAAACAGCATAGTTAATTGTATCTTACTATATTTTATACCATACGATAGTAGACGGGCAATATATAATTGGATTGGAAATGTATTGCCCCATGTAAACAAAATATATTTTGTTTAAGTTGTGCAAAAGTGACGTTTATGTTTTGAAGTCTCTAAAATCCAACTCAAACTGTTAATATCAACTTGCAAATTGTAATTGAAAATATCTATTAAAATTATCTTAAATGAACATCGCAATTTAAAATATCAAACTCCAAAAATTTTAGTTTGACATAAACATTTTGATTGTTACGCATATAAAATTTAAATTCAACTATACGTTAAATTTAAATTTGGCTCTTAATAATTGGACCATAATATCTAGCACACTGTATTCAATTTAACTAATTTATTTTCAATGTATCGAATCATATCAAGTGATATAAAACTCAATGTAATAAAGTATGCGGAATGAAATTGCAACAAATTTTGAGTAGCTGATTACAAAAAAAATAAATTATGTAGTGAGTATACTAGTTAATATGAATGTTTGATGTTTGGCATGGGATTGTTACCGCTTTCAAAACGTGTTCTGATGATGGGAACCTAGAAAATTCCCGAAATAGATCTATCAACACATTCCTGAAAGGGTCAAATAATAAATTTGAAAACAAAAAACTATAGATTATTTGTTAGGACAATATCCTAATAAAGAAATATAGAGTATGGCCTCGAACTTGAATAATTTTCATTTTCAGAAATTATACTAAAAAAATATTGACTTTAGGTTCGGATAACCACATGTTTTTTTCATGTTACTGCATCAATCTTATGAAAATCAAGAGTATACATATTTTTAAATAGCAAAAAAAGAAAAGCAACTTCAAAAAAATGTTGTAATTTTTTTATAATTAATTTAATTGGAAAAAATCGAAAACAGTTTCTCTGTTTTTTGGACAGCTAGTAAGTCAATGTGTAATATATTGAACAGTGGATATCTAAGTAACAAGAAAAAGTACTAACAGTATTCCTTGATCCGGTAAAAAGTACTATTTGATCGACTTATCCATGAGATCCTGCCTTAGAAAAAAGTAATTTCTGAAAAAATGGCTAAATCGGTTAGGCAGCTTGGGTTTAATGCGATGGAAATACATATAAAATGCTCCTTAATTATACGCAAAATATATACCGAAAGAATAATCGAGCTGGTTCTAAAACGCATGAAGTAACCTTAAATCTTCAATTTACAAATTTTGTGAAAACTAGTCAAAAACGCCATTATTGACAGTATGGACTATTAGGCATATATAATCTTAAATGGCAATAAATGGCAGTTAAAGCACTCTTTTGAGGAAGATAACTTTATAAATGGTAATATTAAAAATTAGGACCAAACTAATATTCAAATATTCAAAAATACAATTAACAATTAACAATTTTGAAAAGATGCTCAGAAAGTCCCAACATCGAAATTTTCAATATCTAGGAACAAAGTACCTCCAAACTGCCTCAAAATCGGATGAATTTGGTCATTTTTGTTTTACATTTAATTATTTTAGTGCATTGTTCTTTAAAAAAGTAAAATTGACTTTAAGTTTGTGTTAAAAAAACACTACAGCGTTTTCCGTTTTGTTGCAATTTCATTCCGCAAACGTTATACTCCATTTTTAAAGACGATCCATCATTTTTCGGATCAAATTGTAATTCGATTAGAAATAGCTTCATATCTAATCGAATTTGATACATTTCTTTGTTGCATCATATTACTTTTCTTTATCGGGTTGTTTTATAATATTATATTACACAAGATATGATTGTATATGAACGGTTTTACTCGGGAACTTTTATTTTAGCATATTTCTATATTCTCTATTGAAATCAGGGCACCCAAAGTGAAAAGATTCTCTTTTTGGCCGGGGTTCGATGGAATGGCCGAAATATAATGTAATACTTGATTTTAATTTGTGGAAATTAAAAAAAAATATGTATATTTTTCAGTTGTGGTGTATATAAACCTCCTGATGGGTGTAAATTGGGTAATCGCCTTAAACCTTCAGCATTTTATCCTGATTGTTGTGAAAGAGAAACTATATGCATGACAGTTTTACAATAAATAACATTTAAAATTGTTTGCTGGGATACCCCCATTGTTAATAAATTTGCAATTAGTATTTGAAAATGAAATTGTCTTATTGCCGATTAATATTTAAATATTCTGCGTTTTTTTATGAAAGAACTTTACAGTTTAAGTGGACTATTCAACACTCTACAATATATTTATTTTGAAATTAACCTATAATAATAACCTATTTTAATATACTATTTGTAATTGCTTTGGGCGTATAACATGATGTCTATTTATGCAACAAAAAAACATGTCAATTGAACAATATGAGGCATAATTTAGAGCAGCGGTTCCTACCAAATTTGGCTTCAGGGACCCCTTGAGACACTTTTAGAGGTTAACGCACCCACAATAAAAAAAAAAATTACGGGCCGAAACCTATAGTAGTGCTCGGTAAGGGTAATAGTATATAATTTTGTAATTATACGAATATTAATTAATAAAATAAAAAAAAATAAAATGAAATGAAATGAAATAAAAAAAAAAAAAATTTTTGTATGGCATTATGATTGTTCGATAATAACACGACATCGCCAGCATACGCCAAATCACCAAGCCGTTTGTTCACTTGCCATCTTATACCCATTGGGAATTCAAATGCAATATCAAGCTTGGTAATATACATATAACAAAGAGGATAGTTCAAAACCCTGTTTTACTCCAGAAACTGTTTTAAAATGTTCACTTAATTCACCTTCGTGTAAACCTACACTCATTGTCATAATTACTTTCAATATTAAAAAATCTTATCTGGGATTCCTCTTGAGTACAGTGCGTCCCATATAGCGTCTCTTCTCATAGAGTTGAAGACTTTTTCATAATCGACGAATGCCAAATATATTAATGAATTAAGCTCGGTGGTTTGCTTAATAAGTATTCGCTAAGTGTTTATATAATTAATACAGGAACGATCAGGCCTAAAACCCGCTTAATTTTTCCTAATTAGCATGTCCAGCGGAGCTGCTATTCTATTAAGGAATATAGCATTAAATATTTTCGATATAGTACGGACAATTGATATACCACGCCAGTTTCCACACTTTCTTCTATTTTCTTTTTTTTTGTATTTTTACAATAATAGACTCCTTTCATTATGGTGGCATCGCTTCCTCGTTCCATATTCGTCGAAATATTGGTAGCAGAAGAAGGGACATAATTTCGGGTTCGACTTTGAAACACAAGGCCGGAATACCATCAATTCCTACCGTTTTTCCATTTTTTACTGATATTGTAAATTTTTCTGCAAGGATCCTCCAAGTAAAATTTTGCTGACTTTACAGACTTTACATAAATGGTTGTCTGATCGTATATTTGTTTGCAATTTGACAACACTACATTAATAGTCATTATAATCATTTAGTTTACAAATACACATTTAATCTTTATTAAATTTAAATATTTTTTTTTTCTATCATTAAGTTAATAGAAAATTACTTTGAAAAGCCGGTGACAACACAAAATTTAAGTTGTGTTAATCCTTTATTTATATGTTTACGATACATATTGTTGGCGTCCTTTTGTTTTATTATGTCAATGGTTGATTTTTTTTATATGTCTTACAAGAGTTGTACTTTGTAGTATTATTTTTTTCGTCTCTACTACATCTAGGGATGCCGCGACATCTTCATCATTCTGCGTATATCTTTCCATCTAGTTTTCGTCCACACTATTAGTGTGTTTATTAGCATAATTTGTTTAGCAAAATAAATTAGTAAAACATCAGTAAAATATTAGTAAAACATTAGTTCAAAACTGTTAAGTGCTGAATATGTTTAACTAAAATTTTAGCTGAAAACACAATGTCAGGCAAAAAATTTTCTGAGAAATAGTATACTTGATTTACAAGACGTTTTACTAAGGTTTCTACTAGCTTATTTTATTGAGTGTAATAACAGTCTTTTGGCCAAAAGTATAAAAATTAACGCCATATGGATCGAGTTACATAAAATAATTATTTTTATTAAGTGGAGATTTCTTATCAATTTAAAGGCTTTAGAATCTTGTAGTCATAATTAAAATTATATGTCATGGTTCTTTTTTGTCACCAGGGCACTAAGCGTGAAATATTTTAATTGAGCTCAAAATAAAGCCGTATGTATGTTTTGAATGGTTGTGTCTTTAAAGATACAGTGAGCATTAAGGGTTAAATTGATCGATTTTTGCCACATTATACGAGTTTATTAACTATTAATCGTTTTATATAAAATCAGTAATCAATTTTTATAAATTTATCGATTCTTTAAAGTCAGGAATGAATACTAGAAATGACATATTTCTTAAAAAATGTGAATTTTTATTTAAAATTTCCAAAGTTCGATATTATGAAATATTTTATTTCATTTATTTATTTAAAATTATATATATAAGTCTGGAATCACTTTAGTATGGAATCAAAAATGATGAACAAATTTTAACAAAAAGGCAAAAACGTGTTTTTTAACTTTATTTTAAAGAACCATGTATTTAGTCAGAATATTGTTCTACCTCAAGTCCAAAAATCTTATATGATATAGTGATATTAGATTTTATTTGTTGCTTTTCAAAAAGTTTTATCATTTAAATTATATACAATACAATTGTTTCATAGGCATGGACAATCTTCAGTTGTCTGCAGTAGAAAAAAAAACATACAACACAAACAATAAACTCTATGCGTATGTTTTTGTCTGCCTTAGTGTATATTTAAAAAAAAAATTAAAACATTTTAGAACAATTTAGAACAATTAGCATACCACGGCTCATCTCAACAAACACTGTTTGTTGGGATACATGTTGTATTTACAAATTGTAATACAACAAACACACGTACTGACATACAAAGTATATCGACATTGTAACGGCAAAAGTCGTCACTCGTTTTTGCCAACATCTGCCAACATCTGACTGCCTACATTTAATTGTCTTAATATTGGTGGTTTGACTGCCTATACTAATAGGGCCTTGTTGGTGGTTTGACTGCCTACATTTACTTGTCTTAATATTGGTGGCTTGACTGCCTATACTAATAGGGCCTTATTGGTGGTTTGACTGCCTACAATACGCGAACTGTGTTGGTGGTTTAACTGCCCACACTGTTACTGACATTAGGGGACAAAGAGCTATCGTGATTTGATTGCAATTTCTCTTTGCCGCAACTGACTCAACTTATTGGACCCCTCGTTTAACCATTAGCAGTAGTGAGAGTATTAGCGTTTGTCTCTCCCGAGTCAACGATCTCCCATATTTGCCATTGAACCAGCGTCTTACCTACCATAGCGACTGTATCCTGTTTATTGTTTAATCGTCGTGTTTGTAATTCGTGTATTGTCGTAGCGTCGGACAAATTAACAAATAAATATTATAACGTTATATGAAAAAAAACTAAAATGAACAGAGTTTCTCTCTCTTGGAAATAAATAAATGGTTTGTAACGAATCCTGGGCAACCGCGAGCTCTGCCCCAGCATAAGGTGGTAAAACACGTCGATACAACATGTAAAATTGTTGTTTTTCAAATAGTTTTGATTTTATAATTAGGTAACCCTTATTATAAAATCAGATCAGGCAGTTTATACACTAAGGCAGACAAAAATATTCTCATAGAGTTTATTTTGTCTGTTGTATGTAATGTATAGGTTTGAGTTAAGCCAATTATCTTTTTCTATTGCAGACAACCGAAGATTTGGGTGATGTCAATGAAACAATGTTATTGTCTATCATGAAAATGATCAAACTTTTTGAAAAGCAACAAATAAAATCTAATATAATAATATCATATTAGATTTTTGGACTTGATGTAGAACAATATTCTAACTAAATATATGGAAATATAGACGGTCCGAAAAATTTTTTTGTATTTTTAATACAAAAATTTAAAATACAATGGTGTAATGGTTAGCGCGTTGGACTATTACACAGATGGTCCCGGGTTCGATTCCCGGTGACGACAACTTCAATTTAGAAAAATAATATGTATGAGTTTTCTATCACTTATATCTATCGCTGCGCCCATCTTCGGTGTTCCCATAAGCACTTAACCCCACCGAAGTAAAATAATGAATCATGGCTATGAAACAAAAGCTTCAATAAATTCGCCAGCTCTACATCAGGTGGCGAGCAACAACTGGTCTAAGACTTAGCTACTCACTCAATTACAGTGTTGCCATGTTTGAAGCCCTTCATCTTTCACCACCTTTCATCTCTCCACTATCCCCTTTCCAAAAAAGCAACACATTAATTAATAGGAAGAATTTCCTGAGTGTTGCTTCTCTTTAAAAAAAAAAAAAATATGGATATGGATATGAAAAAACGATTGGCAGCAGTTTTCATATATTGTAATATACCGTTTTTAATAGAAATATTTTTTTTTTAAAGTAGTCCATTTTCGGAAAAAATTCTATACATGTTAACGTTTTCCATAAACAAACAATTTCTTTCATTTGAAACCATTTGCCTCCTAATATCTATGTGATCTATACTTGTTTCACTGATAACCAACTTAAAAATATTGAATGTTGGACCTTACCCCTACCGAATTTAGCATAAATATTGACTTTTATACAACTATGGTTGAAACAAATTTTGAAACAAAAATTCTAAAAAAATGTAATAAAATTACACTTAGGGAACTTCTGTAGTTGTTTGAGTTGTAATTCAGCATCTTTATTTTTAAGAGAAAAAACTGTTATTTGTAGAAGAAATTTGAGTTTTGACTACAATTGTAGTTCATTTAAAAAAACAAACCATATCAAACTACAGTATTATGATTTTACATTATGAAGTGGTCTTTACCTACATAGTATTGTAAGTATTGTTAAGTATACGATACTTAACAAAAGTAATCAAACAATAAAAAGTATTGATGATACGTGAATAACTGAGGTCTTAAATTAAATATGATAAAATTGCTTTTAAAATGAAATGTCACATGATTAATTTTTCAAAAGTTCACAGGGGCTTGTTTCACTTATAACCAACTGTAAAATATTGAATTTCTGTACATCCATTAAGTCGCGAAATATAGAGTCTTAAAAATTTATTGTGAAAGAGAAAGTATAGGCAATTCTTTATAAATAACTTTAAAATTGTTTGCTGGGATACCCCCATTGCTAATAAATTAGTTAGTATTTGAAAATTAAGTTGTTTTATTGCCTATAAATATTTCAAAATTGCTGCAAGTGTTTTTTTTTTTAAAGAACAACTTTACAGTTTAAATGGCCTATTCAACACTCTACAATATATTTATTTCGAAAATAACCTATAATTTTAAAATACGATACGTTGCACTTACCTTATGTCTGTTATTGCTATTTGCTATTTGTAATTGCTTGGGGCGTATAATATGATTTTTATTTATGCAACAAAAACATGTGAATTCAACAATATGAGGCATATTTTAGCTCATCTGAAAGAAAATAAATAGAATTTCTTAGAATGGAAAAAAAAATTGAATTAATGAAAAGCATATAGAATAAATGAAATTTATTCTAAAAGAAAATATTTTTAGAATATAATTCACAACAGTACAGAGTCGTAAACATGATACTTTTAGAAAAGGGTATAATTTTGTAACAGACGAATCTTTGAGAAACTTTCGGTTTTGAAAATATCTGACCACTTTGATGTTTTTGCTAGAAAAACTTTCAAATGTAAATAATTATTACTCAATTTGATCGATTTTGGAAATACTTTTCATTTGATACACAATTTGCATATATTTTATTGAAACAAAGAAATAAAAACCGAAAAACATGATCATTTTTGACCCCAATTATACTCAGAAGACCTTTAAATTAAATGCTGTCCATATGCAACAATAAAGATGAAAAAGTTAGGCTCAGCTTCCACGGGATCTTTAAAAAATCTGTAGTCGAAACTTTGATCTCTGTGCGAAAGTTTGAAACAGCTGAATTATTCTGAAATATTTTCAACCCGTCCTGCTAATACATATCGTAACCTAAAATGCAAAAGGGCGTAACTAATAAATTTTCTAAAACCGGTTTTATTACTGAATATGATTCATTTGGCTAAGCTACATGCCTACACAAAATTTTGTACTTCTACGATTAAAAAAAGCGGTCTTATATATAAAGATCGAGTCCTATATGTTTTTTGGTCCTTGTAAAATATTGAAGTATCGCCACAAGATTGTTTGGTTCTATAGTTAAAACTATCAGTTTTATTAACGATATTGCTAAAATATCTGTGGACGTTTTTTGCTTCTCCTGTAAGTAAATATGTTAGTTACGTCCTTTCGCAGTTTAGGTGACGATATACTATATTTAACAATAGTTATTAGCTCGATGGACCATTGTTAAAATTAAATTCACTTGAAAAATAAGATAGTCTCATTTTATACTTCTGAGCAACTCTAAAGTTTCATTTGATATTATCCCTACTTAAAATTTTTTTTCTATCGCCCTGTTGAAATTAACAATATGTACAATGAATAAAAAGATTATTTATACACTCTGTAAAAATAGCAGAAAAAGTTAGTAAAAATCAATTAAAAATTACGACGTATCCCGATTTTTTCAAAATCTCATTTTTAACGTATTCTCATAGAATAAATGCCCAGACACACCTCGATTAAATTAAATAAGCATTATTTTTTGTTAATTTGATTTCAAACCATTTTTACACAATTTTGGTATTTCTATACAAATTTGGTATTTCAAAAGAAATTTTTTGTACTGCTAAGTCTTTTTGATGGATAATAGGAGTTTTTTGGCAAAAAAAAAATATATAATTTTTTTTGACCTCTTTAACCCCAGATAATTAATCTGTACACACCTTGAACATTATGTTTCATGTTAACGTTGACGAGTCTAATGGGCGGTATAATCCGGTTCTCACGGCAATAATACTATGAGCCGATTGCGATTCGGATTTATGCGCACAAGGAATTCCACACCGGCTTTAAGGATTGCCGTTCTCGATTTCTTAAAAAGGACTTTGTCAAAATCCTTCTCCAAGTTCATCACAACTTTGTAAAAGAAGTGAAGGGACCACTTGCCAGATCTGTAGAAATGCCTGCCAGTAGATTGTCACCATTTGTATGTTTTTTTAGTTTCCTGTTTTTACTTAAAATAAGAATTATTACATTATTTTGTCCTAGTTTTTCCTTGCCACAAAAAGCCCTATCTAAAATAACATCCTTAAAAGTAGAAAATATATAGAAATAAAATTTGCATTCAATTTGTGACTTGTTTTGAATAAGATTTGCATCAACATTTTTTTTTTGCATCTGAAGTTTTTTTGCTTTTATTCAGTTTTTTCCTTCTCCTGTAAAGTAACCAAAAGTCGAGATTAGCCTTTTCTATATTAAGCCATCGATATATAAAATTCATTTTCTATTTGATTATTATTTGCTTGTATTATTTTTAAACGGATTTCTCTGAAATTTTGTACACTTGATCCCATTACTCCAAGAATGGTCGTGATATACATTTTTACCGACCACGCCCACATTTACGCCCACTTTATATATAAAAATATGAATTTGTTAATAACGAAAACTTTGTTTTAAACCGGTAGACCTAAGTGAAGTTCGCCATATACTTTACGCCTACTCTTGCGCCCACATTTTTAAGTTGTGAGTTCATTATTTTTCATTAGATAAAACATTTTTTTTTTGTCAAGGTCGCCCACTTGTTTTTATATTTTTATATATGCTTTAGGTTTTTGTTATACCCATTTTCATATTTCAACGGATTTCTCTAAAACTTTGTATACAAGGTTCCCTCACCACAGACAAAGTTGCCATACAAGTTTTTATTGATCAGGCACATTTTTTCTAAGACATGAATTTTGTATAGCTTACATTTCTATTTTCTTATGGATTTCGTTCAAATTTGGCACTCATAACTTTAAACCTAGGGCGAGGTCACCAAATACTTATCATTAGGGCTCGGAAATTAATGTAAATACATGTTTGTTGTCGTTAGCTGGAGAATAATGTTAACCAAATATTTTTGTGAATCAACAAATTTGCAACAAAATGACATCGATTTGTTAATGCATATTTTTGCAAACTTTGCTATAAATTCATATTTTGGCTTTTTTTGTTAATAATACTTTAGGATGAAAAAATAGCAAACTTTTTTAAACTGGCGTTGATAGTTTAAGCCTTTGACGACGAATGGTTGATATATGTTCTATATTTATTTTTTGTTGTATTAGCTACAATTTTGACCCTACTTTCCACAGTATGATGTGTATCGCAGTTCATTCATTCTGATCATACCAACCACTTTGACCTATATGGCTAAACCCCGAACAGGGTGACCCCAAAGTTAAAAATATGTCTATATTTTTCATCATTTTCGGTACATATTTTGTCTTAAGCTATTAGACATAGGGAATCAAGAATTTGGTTGGAGATGGTACAATCCTGCAAGTTTCAAGAAACATTGAGATATTTGGATTTGATTCAATCCATCTCCTACAGTATACTGATACAATATGGGACATATATATCAAATTGGTTGTCAGTAGTAAGAAAAGAGGCTTTTGTTAAGTTTTTGTTCATATGGATATTTAAGCAATTCTGGCATGATGTTATTTAAATAAAGTGTATTCCAATTCTAGTCTTTATCTATCCCATTAAAATTTTTAATTGTCATATAAAAATTATAAAACTCGATATACGACTCAAGCTTTTTTAAAAATTTTAAAATATTCGTGTTACGCATAGCAAAATAATTAAACGTCATGTGTTATATGACGGAAATAAGATAATGGAAATAAACTCGACACGTATTTCGCTATTACTTGGGTGAGGTATTTGTTCATTAATTTTGACCGTCGATGATGAATGGGATATATATGTACCATTGATTTTTTCATAGAGGGAGTTAGAAAAAAATATTTTTGACAACACTTTTCCTTAGAAATGTTGGGTCAATAAACCCTAATCCGCAAAAAAATATTCAAATTTACCATCAGATTAAGTTCAGTCGGAAAAGGGTGAACCGTAAAAAATAATTCAAGTTCAAAAAATTTTAATTAGTTCAATTCTTCCAATTTTGTTTTTTACTTCTCATCGAGTAAATATAACAATACGGGTAAAGCGTTGATCTTTTTCCTTCAAAATTTGGGTAGAATAATTCTAGCCCTTCTACATTGGTTCTCTGATGATTTTCGGTGACGCGAAATGAAACATGTAAGGACCTGTCAGTAGATAAAGTCTGCTATAAGAAAGCGGGCAAAAACTTTTTTGAGTAATAAATAAATATTGCACGGTTTTTTGTTTAACAAAAAACAAATGATCTTGAACTCGAATAATCTTGCTCACATCATAATGTATGATAAAAGATCGAAAAATAAACTTTTGGTTTTAATTTTTAAAATTTAAAAGTAAAACATTTAAAAAAATTATGAAAAATTTTAATCTTTGTCCAAAAAAGTATTTATATATCTTTACAATTTCCTTGGAACTTTGTGAAAACCCTAGTAAAAATTTTAATAATTTCTGAAAGATTGCGCTTTGAAAAAAATGTTGAATGCAATTTTACTAGCTTCTGGACTTTTAACACGCTGATTTCAGACCTTTTTGGATCTCGGAATATTTGGTATGAATATCTTGACATACGGCTTATAATTAAAGTAAGGACGGAAGATTTTGTGAAAAATTACAAATTTTGGAAATTTTGGAAATAAAAAACCAAAAAGAGTAATATTTCAATTAGTTTTTTTTTTTTGTTCTTCATTTCGAAGTGAATTCAAATTGCAGTGAAATTGAAATGTATGTCACTTTTACACTGTGTTCTAAAATTCTAGTTGGTTCCATATCAACTATATTAAATGAAATGATCAATGTACAATCATAGTTCACATAAATTTCAAATGAAAATGTATTAAGTTGAGAAAAAAATGTACAGAATTTTCGCTTTCACCCAAAAGAGAAATACAGAACATGACCGTTAATTTGTTTTGGTTTTTTTTTTATTTTTACAAAATTGTTCCAGGTTTTTTTTTAAATTTTAATTTTTTTATAATTTATGTTAAAAGAAGGCATAGTTTCTTACCTGTCGGTATAAAATATGTACGTAATAACAGGTAAAACCTAATTGAAAATTTTTAAAAATTAAGGAGTTGATCGCAGGTCGCAAAAGGTAAGCATTATCCGATTTGTCTGAAATTTGCAGCTCATAAACTTTAGACCTAGTTGTTCAAGAACTTGCCTAATATCGAAGCAAGTCAAAAGTCGGAATGTTTTAAAAACAAAATTCTATAAAAATTAAAAAACGTCATTTTGATTAAAATTCAAATCGCAATATCTCGAAAACCATTAGTGCGATTAAAAGTTTTTTTCAAAAATTCGCGTTCAGCGTCCTAAAATTAGTTGAAAATGATGTGTCACACAACATAGAGAATTTAAAAAAGTTTTAAAAAATCGGAAATTTTGGTCGCTGGTCACCAAGGGTTAAAATCCAGGCTAAAATTTTTAGTTACACCCTCAAAAAGATTTTTTATACACGAGGTAGTCAACTTTGACTACTAAAACAGCGTGACCCAATATCACAACATTACAAAAGATTAACATATCTTTTACTATTTACAATTTGATTCTTAAAGATAGGATCAGTAGTTGCATATTTATTCCCCCTTTTTTTAAATACCCCACTGTGCGACGTGTTCACTTCAATACTGAAATGCAAACATCGCATTGCTTGTTTTGATTATCAAAATAATATTTTTAGACTTTAGTAAATTCAGCAAGTCAAAATAGCAAAACTTTTCACTAAAATTTCAATTTGAACTAAAAATTAGTTAAAAACTTGCATAGTTGGATTACTAATGGTTTTACTAATTTTTCTACTAACTTTTTTCTATTAGTGTAGTATAATAAACCAATTAACAAATGAAAATGTATACCTTTAGGTATTTATGTCTAATTGAATATTGAAGTATTTAATCAAAAATGCTAATTTTCAAAAACAAAAAGAAATTTCTCTGTTCAATACCCCTCACGTAAAATATTCTCATAATTTAAAATATTGGTTTATTGATCTCAATTGATCTATTGAAATTCAGAATTAAATATAAAAAAAAACTAAATAGAAAGAATTTATAGAGCTAAAAAAATATTTGAAGTGAAAAACTTTTTTGAATGTGAAAAAAAATTTTGGCAAAAAAATATTTGAGTTGGAAAAAAATGTTTGAGAAATAAAAATTGTTTGGAAAAAAATCATTTGAGGTGAGTATAAAATATTATTCACCTCTAGGCGTCTGGTGAAAAAATATAACTAAATATTTTATATACCTTCATACCTTTTGAACCACTAGACTGATTATGCTAATTAATTTAGGTAAAACTGAGCAGTCCCGCTATCATTTTCACGCCGTGGTCTATATTTAAACAGACGGTTATCTTTTAATCGGCTACGAGTTTCATAAGAACCAAGAGTATATGAGAAATTTTAAACATTTTTAACGTTTTGAAGCAAAATATTTAAAAAATATTTAGCCGATATATAAGCCTGCACTCAAAGAAACAAGCCTGTAGAAATAGAAGACAAATCTACTAAAAGTTAGTTAAAAATAACGTTGCGGAAAAAAAACTGCTAAAATTAGCAAAAAAACTTTTACTAAATATTTGTAGACTAAAACGGAAAAAAACTGTATTATTAAAAAGTTGTGCTATATTTATCTTAAATTTAGAATAATGGAAATTACTGTATTTTTTCCAAAATGAACATAAATGTGTTCGGATATAGCTGTCGCTGTACACGCTAGGAATGAAAACAAAGAAATTTCGTAACACATTATTCTCAGCTTTGATTTTTTTTAAAATATATTCAAAAAAAATAATTAGTTTTCGAAACATTTTTTAAAAGTTCCGTTTAAAAATAATAATGCATTTTTGACTCGAAGGTACTGTTTAATAAGAAACTCAGTTCACTCAATACTTAAGCATATTTGCCTACAAATGCATATTTTGGCATTTTTTGTTGCATATTTGGAATATTTTCAAATTAATTGCATAACAATTTAGCTTAAGATGAAATTAAAAATTAGGATGTGCGTCCCGGTAGGCTAGTTGGTAGCGTGCTGGCTTATAAGTGAGGGGGTCGTGGGTTCGAATCCCACCAGAGGCACTGGTCTGTTTTCGCTACAACGCGCCGAAGGCCATAGTAGCTAGTGTTCGGTTAGGGTAATAGTATATAATTTGTAATTATATGATTATTAATTAATAAAATAAAAAAAAAATAAAATAAAATGAAAATTAAAATTAACAATAAAAAATCATATGTAGCCCTTAACATATAATTTAGTTTTAAATTGTTATACATTTAAATTGTATACTGGATTTAATTTTCATACTAACGCTCTCGAGTATTTCGCTGTAAGTGAATATTTTTTTGATTTTAATGTATGTTTTTAGGTTTTTAGTGCATATTTAGGTTTAAGCATATTTTCGATTTTTTTGCGCATGAAAGTCGCTGCCTATCAACTTGATATACGTCAAACAAATTGCACCATTTTTTAATACTGCCCTCATAAATTCAATTCCATACAACGGCTCACAAACCTTATGGAGACAACTGCGAAATTTTTGTTTCACCCGCACTGATATGCCAGCAGGCTACCAACTAGCCTATCGGGGCGCACAATATATGTAAAACTTAATTTGGCTTTTTCTGTGACTCGAATATAATTTTTTGAAAAATACCTTATCCATTATTTCCATACAAAAAAAATTAAATTTTTGAAAATTTATAAAACCGAATATGGAGATGTGGCTCCAATATATGTTTTTCATTTAAAGAAAATCGGAAGACATGAGGTCAAAAAATTAATTATTTTTGGTCGTCCTTCAAAAAATTAATGATATATAAAATGTATAAAATACAAAACAGGCATGAAATGTATAAAATGCATAAAGTGTATAAATTCGAATTTATATATTCGTAATGACTCTACGAAAATCTCATTTTAAATCCGTAAATGTTGTTTTCCTTCGAAATGTGAGGCACCCTAATGTACAACGTATATAAAATCCTTACTCTCTAAAATACCTTTATCAGTCATCAAAGTCAACCAGTCAACCAACAATGATAAAAGTTAAGATCTCAAAGTTTTACAATGACTGCGAAGGTGATAGTGTTTGTGGCATGGAAGATGCAAGTATGAAAACCATATTGGCGCCTTTCAAAGATGCCATAAGGTGTTTCGTTATAAGAAACATCCAGTTAATACTTCATTGGTTTATATGAGAAACTATTTGAGGTGAGAAGGACGGAATAATTTTTTTTTTTTTATTATTAACAATAAAATTGAGTTATATTTTATACAGATTATTGGGTATTTGGCCACGCGAATGGCAGGGTGAATATCTGTATTACAGAATAATAAATAAATTTGTATATTTACTGGTGGCAATTTTTGCTTTGACCATAACTTGTGATCTTTATGAGGCTGCCAAAGATATTATATTGCTTGGTGATGATTTAGTGGTGTTGATTGGGGTAAATCATAATTTAATATATTGAAAAAAAAAATATATATGAACTTTTAAGCAAAGTGTGTTGTTGGAAGTTTTTACCATTGAAATTCAGTTTGAACTAGATTTCGATCATACACTCTCAATATTTTTTCCGTAAAAACTACTGAATATACACATTAAATTAACTGAAAATCAGTAAACAAAAAAAGTACTGCTTACTTTTCGTTTAAAACAATTGTATTTTTTAATTTATTTTCTACTGTTGAAAAATTAATGGACAAAATCGATAAAAACAATAGATTGTTTTCGTTTATTTCAATACTCAATATAATATAACAACTTTTTGTTTTAAATAGAAAATTTTAACTGAATATTTTAACTATTACCGAAAGTCAGTTTATTTGTTTATTTTGTTTATTGAATAACAGACAGAAAGATAAAAAACATATTTATTTGTTAATTTAACTTTATATTCCATTGAAACAACATGACCGATTGAATTTTTAAATAACTGTTGAACTGTTATGGAAGAGATCTTGTGAGTGTATGGTAGTGTTCAAAATGATACACGAATTAGATTTCGAAATCTAACTTAAACTGGATTTCGAGGGTAATGTAAATTCAGCTTTACCCAGCAAAATTTGTTTAAAAAACTGTTTACCACTGAATCTATTTAGAACAGATTCTTACTGTTTTGGAAAACTAATTTTACATTCCGCTCTCGATTCAAATTTTTTCGATGATTTTTTTTTTTTCTTTACGTTATTTTTCAGGTCTATTTAGTTTCTTTTAAATTGAATTTATATTTTCGTCAAGCCAAAGATATTGAAGATATTATTGAAGAGTTCCAAAAAATGCATTATTATTTTGGATATTTTAAGAACACCTCAAGTCGCGAAAAAATACGCAAATTGCAACGTTTTTATTTTTTAGCAGAGACTATCTCATTTTGCTTCTTTTTTCAAGTTGTAGTTTTATTTGCAGCAGCAACTGATATACCACCCTTAATGACCCATTCCGGCGGTACTCCATATCGTGCTAAATTTCCGTTTGAATGGAAAGACTTCAATAAATATCCATTGCGATTTTCGTGTATATACGTATTTCAAAGCATGATGACTTTATTTCTTCTAATAAGTATTATGTTAATTGATAATCTTGGCTGCCATATTTTTACACAGACTACATTAAATCTAAAAATATTTTGTATATGTATACGGGAGTTGGGTAAACAGCCGGGAGCGGATTATTTACAGGATTTGCATGAGGCTATAAAATTTCATCAATATATTATAGGGTAAGTAACATTTTTGAATAACTTTTGATGATAAATTTAGAAAAATCTCTTTAAATTTGTTATTCGTTATAAAATTTTTACATTTTATACATTTTATACATTTTATACATTTTATACATTTTATACATTTTATGCATTTTATACATTTTATACATTTTATACATTTTATACATTTTATACATTTTATACATTTTATGCATTTATACATTTTATACATTTTATACATTTTATACATTTTATACATTTTATACATTTTATACATTTTATACATTTTATACATTTTATACATTTTATACATTTTATACATTTTATACATTTTATACATTTTATACATTTTATACATTTTACACAATTTCTTTTCAGTTTAACTTCTAAAACAAATACAATTTTTTATTGGAATTATGTGGCTCAAATGGGTGCTAGTACATTTATGATATGTCTGGCGGCATTTGAGGCCATGTTGGCCAAAGATCAACCTATGATCGCAATACGATTTCAAATGTATATGTTTTGTTCCTTTGCCCAATTACTGTATTGGTGTGGTTCGGGTAATATGGTTTATTATACGGTAAGCTTTGAAATATTTAAGTTTTTTATAAATTATAAATTCTGATTTCTTTAGTCTATGGATGTGGCTGATGCTGCTTATGAAATTGAAAAATGGTATGAACAATCAAGAGATTTTAAATATTGTTTAAAATTTTTGATAAAAAGAGCTCAGAAACCATTGGTTTTTCAGCCAAAACCATTTTTTGGATTTAACTTTGAGTCATTTACAAGTGTGAGTATTTTAATTGTAAAAATATAACTTTTTAACTGCGAAAAAAAATACAGGGCACCATCATTTGGACAATGTTGTACGGATTGATACTAAATATCGGTTTTTTAAGTCAATTCGGAACAAAAACCATCCGCACCGAAACTAATTTCTAAAAGCCTTTTTTATGTAAAAATTTATTTTAAATATTACAATACAACATGTTTGTGTGTGTTGGAATGGCGGGAAATTATTTTAATTGGTGATAGTTCTTACACTCAGAAAAAAAAGTTTGTAAAAAAGATTTTAAGTCGCACTTTACTATTTTTGTACTGATTTTTAGTAGAATTTTTTATTTATGTAACATTTTTTTCTGTACGAGGGCGGATCAATAAGTCCGTGACTTTTTAAACTTCCCTCGTAGTTTGATGAAATGCAACACAGCTTCTATCAAGTACCACCTGTTAATAGACTACTGTCAAATTTTGAGCAAGTTCCGTCATTTACTTTGCGTTTAACAACTGTTCAAAACATACAACCTCGTGGATTTTTGTAAAAATGGAAAAAAGTGAATTTCGAGTGCTCATTAAACATTATTTTTTGCGAAAAAAAACCGTCAAACAAATCAAGGAAAGCTTGATAAATACTATGAGGACTCTGCACCATCGATTTAAATTGCAAAAAAAGTATTTTACTGACTTTCGTTGTGGTCCCACAAATACAAATGACGCTGAACGTTCTTGACGACCAATTGAGGTCAATACACCCGAAAATGTCGAAAAAATCCACGATATGGTGTTGGCCGATCGAAGAGTAAAAGTGCGTGAGTTTGTTGATGCCATAGGCATTTCATATGTCAGTGTGGTTTCGATTTTAAATGATCAGTTGGGTTTAAGAAAGCTGTCTGCAAGATAAGTGCCAACTTATTGGACCGATTTAACGAGGATTTAAAAAAAAAACAACCCCATATGGCCAAGAAATGCCCATTTTATGGACCTCGAAAAATCCTATTTTTTGGAAGGGATACAAAAATTGGAGAAACGTTGGACTAATGCCCGTAATTTCAAGCAATAGATACCTACCGGTGCTTAGATACCTACCCGATTTTGTTCGTGTACTCGGTAGGTATCTAAGCACCAGTAGGTATATATTGCTTGAAATTACGGCCATAAGTGTATTGAGCTAAAAGGAGATTATGTTGAAAAATATTTTTTTTTTTTTCAAAAAAAAAACTGTGTTTCATTCAAAAAGTCACGGATAAAAATAATGTTCATCTAATACGAAAAAAGTTTAAAGGATTGAAAACAAGGTTGTTTTGCTTTACTTTTTTTAATTTTTTTATGTTGGTATAAACTTTTGGAAAAATGTATATTTGACTTTGACTAGCGGATCGTGGGAACTGAGTTACTTTGTAAAAAACCCCACCTAGTCAAAAGGGCATTTTATAAATATTAAACGCAAACGCTTTATGAACTATTTAAGAAGTTAGCGAAATTTAATTATTTTGTATCGCATTTTTTGTAAAAAGAAACATGGGTAGTTAGGTATCTAGAGTGAATCTTTACGACGGACTAAATTTATAAAGTGCAAACAAGATTAATTAATTTTTACTAAATTTAAATTTTATGGAGCAAATAAAAGTTTCATAATAATTTCGCATTCCAAACTCGTTATTATAAAGTTAAAGAGGTTTTACATAATTCTTATTACAAAACTGATTTCACAAACCTTCTATAAACCTTTTATAAAGTATTTATGAATTGTTGGGTAAATATTTTAAAATTTCTTTACAGATTTTAAGCACTTCATATTCATATTTTACTTTACTAAGGACCATGAGCGATTAAAGGAAGTACTAATTAAGTCGTTATATAAAATTTGGATTGGAATTTCATAATATTTGAACATGTTATTGAAACTTTATGAATTTATGTATTCTTTTGAAATTGTAATAACAATATAATATTAAGTACTTTTATTTATCACAATATTACGCTTCACCTAAATATTATAATAGTGCGAAATTAGATATTTTTTATAGCAAATTGTGTATAGAATTTCATCATATAGTAAAAATACGTAAACTTTTATCATTTGATGATGATCTAATTCTTTGGCACGCAATTTTAATTTGAAAAACCCTACTGAAGTAATTGTGAAAATATTTTCATAGAACAGATCATTTCACCCGAGAGCAATGAACTTTTGTGTTTTGTATGTAGAATTATTCTGTCGTTATAATATTTAATAAATCATAAAGTTTTTAAATGTTTGTAAAGAGTTGTAGTTTTAAATTAGAGATTTTATTTCTATAATATCAGGGCTGGCAGACAATACCGCCAATATACCGTTATCGATTCGAAGCCCTTGCAACTGACTATAGTTATTTCTAAAATGTCGTTACCGGAATAATTGGAATACCGTTATCCGAAAAATACCGTTGCCCATATAACTAAAATACCAATACCTTCAAAATACCTTTACACTCATAATAATCCATGCTTAAAAATACAAATATATTTTTCGTAAATTTTTTTTCGTAGAATGTACAAACATTTTGTTTATATTACAAAACTTTTGTATAAAACAAATTATATAAATTTACAAATTTCGTAAAAAATACAAATATGATTTCGTAATATTTTTTTAGTACATTGTACAAAAATTCCATTTAATGTTACAAATATTACATATGGATGTTGATGTGGTTAGAGGTCGGATTTGCAATCAGAAGGTTGCGAGTTCAACTCCTGGCCAGGACAAATTTTTTTTTTTTTTTTTAGTTTTTATATTTTTTTTTTTTTTTTGTTTATTAATGTTTTTAAATTTCTATGTTTATCTTTTTATTTCATTACTACTATTTTTGTGTTTTGATATAAATGGATATTTTGTATTTTGTTTAATAAAGAGGATCCTAAAACAAGTTAAAGAGGACCCGAAAACACTACTTCCACTTTATTTGCCGGGTTTAGTATGAAATTCAATAAAACAAATATTTAAAAAGATTAAATATTTAATAATAAAATGCAATTAGTTTGAAATTGTTATTTAAGTTTTTTATTATTATTATTATATTATTTTTTTATTTTGTTTTTTAATATATTATTTGATATATTTATAAAAAAATTATATTATTTATTTAGTTCAATAAACATAATAAAAATATTTAATGGCCATTTTACCTTTTTTATTAAATATTTGTAGCATATTTTTCTAGTTTTCATAAAAATTTCATAATATTTTCGACTTAAGTTCCTTTTTAGTTTGTTGTATTGCATCAGCTACTTTGGTGCAAATGGTAGAGGGTTCTAATTCAACACAGCAGGACGTCACTGAAATCGTGAGTTCGATTCTGGTGTGGCGCCATTACATTTTTTTTTTCTTTAATTTTAAAATAAACCCGTAAGGTATGCACCACATTTTTACTTAAAAAAAGTTTTTACAAAACTTTACGAAATGTGATTTGTATATTCTACAAATTTTTTCGTAATGTCAAAATAACCAAAACTTTCGTAAAATGAACAACGGTTTTCGTGTATTTTACCTATAGATTATTATGAGTGTACCATAAGAACTAAAACATCGTTATCGTTAAAATACTGTTACCGCAAATATTTAAATAGCGCTATCTTTCAAATACCGTTAGAGAAATACTTTAACAATATCGGTCGATACACTTTACCTGTACAGATAAAATAACGTTACCCTTAAAATACCTTTACCGAAATAAATAAAATACCGCTATCGCTAAGTAAAATAAAATACCGCTATCGCTAGTAAAATACCGTTAACGCAAAAAAAAACCTTTACCGAAATCACTTAAATATCCTTACCCCTAAAATACCGTTAATGAAACAAAAAAAGTAGCGCTACCTTTACCGTTACCCGCATCAAATCGGTTACCATCCATGTATGAATCGCGCCTCGCCTGAAGAGGATTAAACCAAAAACGACAAACACCGAACTGTTTTTCTTGATTATGTATTTGGGTTATCTCAAAACAATTTTGCCATAAAATCAAAATCTTCTATCGCGCACTTTTTGCAAAAATCTGTTTTGAATTTGCAAAATTTTAAATTTTCGATATACGAAAAAAAAGAACTTATGGTCAAAATAATTCCTGACGATTATTCCATCTCTGGAGTTCATAGCTATAACGTCAATTTTATTTTCTAATTATTTTTTAAACTACTGAACCGATCATTTAAGTGTCTTCGAAAGATTTAATCACATATCCCGATGAAAAAAGTTCCGATATAATCATATATGATTATATATAGTATCACATATAACTGAAAAATGGCATACATAAGCTGATCTCATGGTATCTCATGGGATCTAATCTCATATAGTTTGATCCGAAAAATTGGTCTATCAAATATGATCAAATGTTATATAATTTAATATAATTTTATCTAATAAATTTTTTAATTAAAAAACAATTGAAAATGCTTTAGATATCAGTACTTTTTATTTTAATTCAAATAAGTACAACTTTATAAAGCGAAAAACTATTAATTTTAAAAAATAATGTTAAATCTAAAAATGTATGCTTTTTATGAACATATAATAAATTTAAAACGCTAGATAAATCAAAACAACAAAAAGTCTCTGCCTATTCTGGAGGCTCTAGCTTTTCTAAAACTTTGGGTTCTGATGAGATCTGTAGCCAGATCGAAATACTAGTATCAACCTAGCTAATATGTTTGATTTGCTTAATTTTCGTAAATAGGTAAGAAGCTCGTTATAAATTCAAAATAAAAAAAAACAACATTTTCCGAGGAAGAACATCAAGGTCTTTGCTCTCAATATTTTCAACTGGAAGACTTACAGGTTTTTCAAGAGCAGAAATAAACAGCAAGCTTTACATGTCCTTGTTATACAAAATGGTTAAAAATAAAAACTATACGGAAAAAAATTACGTTTTTCGTGTTCCACATTTATTTTGATTTATATTTAATTTTGTTCATATTTATTGAACCCACAATCATCAGCATGTAAACAGTTCCGCGTTACCGATTGACCTAAATATCAAAAACAAAATGCTTATTGAGACTTTTGTATTAATTTTTTTTTCCAACACTTTTTTAGTATACAAACAAAAATTATTGCATATTTTAATTATCAACCAAAAGAAATTTATGAAAATTTCATTTAATTAATGAATTTTTTATTATTTTAATGAAAATTATTCATTTATCCAATGAAGCCCACTTAAAGAAAGACGTTTATTAGTAGTATGAAGGAAAAATCTATCAGTATAGAAACTTTTTTCATCGGCATGTCTTATTTTTCGATTGATGGATGCAGCATAAAAAGTTTTTTTTGTTTTTGTGTAGTGTTTCATAATTAATCCGTCATTTTAAAAATTAGCTGTTAGTGATAAACGCTTTGGGTAAAAATTAATCGGTATTAAAGAAATTTTTGTTTATTTTATTTGACTATAGTTTCGGTTTAGTTTGTACCAAAAATCATAGAAAATTTTTTATTTATATAAAAGTTTTCATAAATTTAATCAAATTAATATTTTATTTTATATAATAAACTGGACCTTAAAAGCCCGTTTTTAGACAAATCTAAAAAACAATCAAGAATTTAAAATCAAGACCTTTTTCTCAAGAATCTTTCTTATTAAATTAAAGACAATTTTGGTAGAAAAAGGAGTATTCGCCGCGACAAATATTGCACATAAAGTTTTTTCGTCCAAATCCAATTCGCTCCCTTTACCAATAAAAGGGTTTCTAAAATAAACTGATACAAAAATCTGAGTGAAATACGTATTTGGAAAATAATAAGGTGGCAATAAGTTCAAAACAAAACTTAATTGTCTGAGTTTTCGCAACGAAATTTGTCGGTTGTGCTCCACTTTCATAGCGAAAATATAATTATATAATTATAAATAGTATATGTGTATTAACATCGTTGAATTGCAACAAAAACTATATTTTTGGTCGATAGAATAATAGAATATAGAGAGTAATTGGAAAAATTAGGGTTATTGAAAAGTCCAGAAATTGCAATTTTTCATATAAAAACCTAATAATTTTGGATACGCATTTTAGCTGTAAACTACTATAGCCAACCCCACACAACATTACATGAACATGTTCTAAAATTACCTGATAAACCAAGGATTTTGAAGCAATTCCTCTTATTAAGGCCTTTATAGCCCAAAGAACCGAATCAGATTTGGCCGAAAAAACATGCAATATTTGCCGCAGTGAATTAACTTTTTTTATCAAAATTGATTGTCTTTCATCTAGTAAAGAGAATTACTGAGAAAAATCAAGTCTCGACTTTGATTTGGTTGAATTTATGAACATTTTTCTAAAAACACAGATTTTGGAATAAAACAGCCGAAAATTAATAGCTTTGCGCCCAAACTGAATCAAAACTACAGTCAAATCAAAAAAACAAACAGTTTGTGTAATGCAGATTAAACAATTTTTTATCACTTATCGCTTATTTTTCTTAAAATGACTTTATAATTACGAAACACTAGACAACTATTTAAATAATTTAAAATATTCAACAACAATTAATCGCACCAACTTTTTATGATGCACCAACGTAAAAAAGAATCATCATCATTTTAAAGGTATTTAAACAAGTTTTTCAACTATGCCCATTTTATCCAGATCTTACAATAACATACCACCATTGATCTTAGCGTGGGCTTTTATTGGATGCAGTGATCTCGGTAAATTTTATTTATGCAAAAAATTCAATATTTTCCATATTGACAACCCTTGTTTTTTGACAGCAATAATATCACTGTGTGTAATTTTTAAGTCATGGCAAAATAACCATATACGGACACCACTACGTGATAAAAGACTAAAAAAAAAAGACCCGTGTCTCCCAATTTTTCCCAAAGTCATCTCCTTTTTTTGTTTATGGGCCGCCAAAGATTTGGGCCTCGGTATCATTTTCGCAAAAAAGTGATTATTTCTCAGGCTCATATCTTGCAAACCGTTCAGAATTTCGATTTACTCTCTATGGCGAAGTTGTAGCTCTTGTCATAAAGAACAAAAATTGCGAACATATAAAATCAAAAAAACTTCACCTTCCAGATCAAAATCGCAAAAAACTTAAAAAAAAATCGATTTTTTTTACCTTTTTCCCGTGTTCAGGTCCATAGGTAGCAAACCGTTCAAAATTCAAGGAAACAACCAACTACAAAAGTTTACCTAAGATCTCAATAAACAAATTTCTAGAACATATAAACTTCCTAGAGATGATTCTTAACACTGTTTAGGTAGCGCGCAAAAGTGAAAAATTTTTTAATTTCATTTTTTTTCCTTTTTTCTCCTGTTCAGGTGCATAGGTAGCAAACCCAATTCCCAGGAAGTGTATATGTTCTAGAAATTTGTTTATTGAGATCTTAGGTGAATTTTTGTAGTTGATTGTTTCCTTGAATTTTGAACGGTTTGCTACCTATGGACCTGAACACGTGAAAAAAGGTAAAAAAAAATCGATTTTTTTTAAGATTTTTGCGATTTTGATCTGGAAGGTGAAGTTTTTTTGATTTTGTAAGTTCGCAATTTTTGTTCTTTATGACAAGAGCTACAACTTTGCCATAGAGAGTAAATCGAAATTCTGAACGGTTTGCAAGATATGAGCCTGAGAAAATGATCACTTTTTTGCGAAAATGATACCGAGGCCCCAAATCTTTGGCGGCCCATAAACAAAAAAGGAGATGACTTTAGGAAAAATTTGGAGACACGGGTCTTTTTTTTTTAGTCTTTTATCACGTAGTGGTGTTCGTATATGGTTATTTTTTTTCGTGTTGCACTGTGTATTGCAATGGGAATTTTAGAGTTTGACATATAAATTGCATTTTCCTTAGGAATAATTTTGGTTATAAGTAGTTTTTTAGTATCTCGCATAATTTTTGAGAAAATTTTAAAATTTTGGAAATTCATTTGTGCAACAAGGGCTCGATCGAAAATTTTGACTTTTATCGCAAAATTGTTCTGAGACAACCCAAATTCATATACAAGAAATACAGTTTTGGTGTTCGCGCTTTTCGGTTAAATCCTCTTACGCCAAGACGTAAAATTGTTTCATACAATCAATGAAGAATTTGAAATTATTTTTGTCTTTCAAGGAAAAAGTTCTTACACTAAAAGTACTCGTATTCCAAGCCTAATCGTTTGATTTTGTTAAAGGTTTATCTAGATATGTTCAACAAAGTGTATGAATTTTTCATTAAAATTTATGTAAACAAGCAGTATGAGTATTGCATTTTATTAATAAAACGCAACACTCATACGCCTAGTTAACATTGGTTTAGTGTTTAATTCACACGTTTTTTAACATAATTGCCCACAACTTTGGAGTTTTTCCATAATTTTGATTTTTTGAAGTCTAAATATATAGTATTTCTGTAAACTAGTGTAATTATTGTAAATCATAAATTTATGTATAGATTTTTTTTATAAATAATTCATTACTTCTTTTCAAAACGGAAATCTCACATAAATATCTATATTTTATGTTATTTGAAAAGGAAAATATCGTTGCTGTTTGTTGATTTTATTTACAACATACTCGTATTATAAAATTATAAATTTGTAATTCAAGTACTCGTACTTCTAACAATTCAAGTTCAAGATTTTTCTTAGACAATGACTTAACATAGACTGCAAAGAACCCGCTTATAGACGATTTATTACCGTCCCCCCCAATCTCCAAGTTACAAAACTTGGTTAACTAGCTTGCATTTAAAACATGTTCTTGTATTTTTCTTGCACGTGATTGCATAGTTAGTTGATGCAATCGATAGCAAGTTTTATTTGCAATGGGGCTTTATGTAGAATATAACAGTGGGATAAGTTGTTCCAATTTTCGGAGAGATAAATCTTCAAATGAGGAAAGTCAAAGATTATAAGAAAAATGTTTTAAAAAACCTATGTTTTAAAAAATTTACAGAAATACAAGTGGAAGCATTAAAGTCGCTTGTGCCGAATTTTGTATACTCTCCATGTAATGAAATAAAATAAAAAATTTTGTTACAAATTTTTACGAAAAAAAGATCTGAGAAAAATATATAACGCGAAAAAAATTAAAACATTTAGCGTATTTATTAATCGACATATTTTTCAGTGTTTATTGAAATAGTTGATTTTCATTACTAGGTCAAGGAATTTCAAGCACTTAAAAAAAATATGCATTTTTAAAATTATTTTAAAAACGTAAATTATTCACTAAAAACATTAAAAAAAACACATAAAACGCAAAAAAAAATTTTTTTAACAATTTTGCGAAAAAGCGTTTCGCGGAAAAACAATTTTAAGGGAAAAATTTGCCAAAAAAAAAAAAAATTTTGCAAACGAAAGTAATTAGCGAATTTTAAAATCGACATATTTTTTAGCGTTTTTTTTTAAATGGTTAATTACATGCTAGGTCAAGGAATTTTATGTACTTTAAAAATAAAAAAACCGAAAATATGTATGCGTTTATAAAATACTGATAAAAATGCAAAATATTCACTAAAATCATGAAAAATATGCACTTAAAACTGCAAAAATCAGACATTTTAATAAATAGAAAAGTTAAAAAGAAATTTAAATAAGTTCGTAATTTTTTCCATTATTGACCGAGTATAACGCTTTTCTTCAGGTCAGCAAGATATTTCAAATGTTCAAATGATTTTGCTTAAATCACTATAAAAGTGGATTATAATTTTTTTTTTTGCAAAAATTTTACCTACCGCCTGAGTTGATTTAAAAAAAAAATTGCTGTTTACTCGAATCTAAAAAACGAATTCCGTTTATACATGATCTAAAAAACTATGTTCCAACAAAACCCAAAAAAACCTAAGTGGCGTTTGTTTCGCGGTCAATCAAAATGTTCCTGTCTTTAGCTTAGGGGCACCTCACCGATTTGGATTAAAAATTTAGGAACGTTTCAGACACGTGAGCTGAGTAGAATTTTTTTCTCAGACACGCTGTCTTTGGGGCGGATAGGCTTAAGAGTTCAATTTCTAAGTTTCAATTTCTGTGTTGTATTAATGAAATCCAACATAAATGCAATTAATTTTTTAATTAAAAAGTACCCAAAGAAAGTTCCATTAAATCAATGAAATATTTTCATTAAATAAATTATAATAGAGAATTGGCATTGATCAATGCCTTTAACAGACAATTATAATCGATTGTTATAATTGCTTGTTACAATTGTCTACAACAAATTTTTTTCCAAATTTAGAAAAAAAATCCTTTATTTGTGTACTAATTTTATAAATATTCGGTATTTTATATATATATTATAAAAAGCTGATCCATTGTAACTAATCCGTTACCAAATAAGAATTAATAGTATATACATTTATACATCATATTTTTCGTCCGATTCATTTTCGTTTATTACCGTCTAAGTTTTTATCCTGCTATGATTTGCTATTGTAGAATATTTCTGATATTTATGTATCAGATAAATTTATTATTAAACTGACTCTACAGAACAATGGACTTTATATTTGCAGATAATGTCTATTGTTTTTCTCTCAATCGTATCGATCCGATATATGTCCCGGATGATCGTTATCATTTAAAAGCTTTATAATCTTGAGGTCATAATTTAAATTAACTTGCATGGGCCTTTTTGTCCCATGGAAAATGAGCTTCACAGAGTTTTTGAATAAATGCAAATATAATTATAGTTTTATTTTTCAAGTGTTATCTTTCCAAAAATTATGAAAGATGTTATTCTGTAAATTTCCTAGTGTGTCTTTTTTGCCCAAAAGTTTAAAAATTAACCCTATATGGATCAAGTTATATAAAATAATTAGTTTTTTTAAGTTGAGATTTTTTTTTATCAATTTAAAAGCTTAACAATCCTGTAGTCATAATTAAAATTAAGTTTAATGGGTCGTTTTTGTCCCCTGGCCACTATTTGTTATATAACAGTGAAGATAATAATAGCCTTAATAAATTTAAGAGACATTTATCAAAAATTATGCAAACTTTAATGAAAACATTGATTGTTTTGTTCAATATTTGACAAAATAAACTTTTTTCATAAAATTTCCGGGAAAGGAGTGGCTCCAAATACAAACTTGAATTTATTTTTTTTTTTCTTTATTTACAACTACCCAGCGAAAAAAGAGTGGAAAAAGATGTAGTAAAATCATCACATATACGGATTCAGATGTAGTGCAAATTGAGGTGAAACATGCATGATTTTAACATGGGGACGGAGGTAGTGCAAATTCCTCAAACTTCACTTTATTAAAAGTACTATGTGTAAGGTTATGAAAGATTGTATTTTTGGGTGTCCTTTTTCATAGGACTTAATTTGTTATTTTTAATTAGTGGTTTAGGTGTGATGCCAAGTCACATCTGGTTTACCGAGTGATAATATGGATTTGTAGGAGTGCTTAAACGGTTATAATTAAAAAAACTTTTAAACAGCTGTCCAGCTTTAAAAACAAAGCGAAATAATAAAGGGTCCGCCAAATAACTTTTTTTTTAAAAAAAGCTATAAAAAAAACTACTGAATATTTTCTCAAATTTCTTTTTTATTTGAAAGTACAATCCTTCCGGTTAATAATAGAAAATAATTTCATTCAAATGGCTGCCTCGGCTGGCCATGCAGTAGCCTACACGATCGGCCCAATTTTTAAGCACATTAGATGATTAGATGATTTTTAAGCACATTAGATCTTCTGTAAGTCGATCGCAGGCCCACTTAGCAAAGCGAAAACGCAGTGGATGGTCAGTTGGCTTCAACTCCTGAACCAATTGGACTTTGTATGGCGTCATACCAAGGTCTTTATGCAAAATTCGTCTCAATGATGTCTCCGAAATGTTCAATTGTTGAGAACGACGGTGAATTGATGTTGATGGCGCTTCTCGCATACTTTCTGCCACAGCAGCAATATTCACGGGTGTACGCACTGTTTTTGGCTTTTCACGCTTTGGTTTATCGATGAGGATGCCAGTTTCTTTCACTTTTTTCACAAGATAACGATCACACGGAGCTGACGGTGCTTCTCTTCTTCCAAAATCCGTACGCAATTTTCGCACACATTCTGCAACATTACCATGATTTTCAAAGTAATGTCGCAATATTTCCCAGCTCTCCCAGCAAACTCCCGGTTCCATTCGAGTATGTCAAATACCGAATTGTAACCGAACATTCGTGACATTTCTACTAGTTAACATTGTATATAATGACATTATATGCTAAGTTTAGGAACTGATCTAAAAGTCCAGCATTAGATCAGAAAAATCAGTAGTAGTAGCCACTTTGTGGGTAATGAAAATATTGTCTCTTCTGAACTACTTCGCATTATTTTTGCTGGGTAACTGCAAATAAGGCATTTTAAAATTTTTTTTTAATTTGAAAAAAAAGACGTTTATGCATTATTACCCAATTCGAGGGTCATTTTGAATTCCTAGCTAAAGTGGTTTAATGATATCCGATGGAATCAGAATACCATATCTGAATAACTTTGAGTGTACTGAATAATAATAGATAATTGTAATAAAAAGTAAATTTTTTCAAAAGTTCGAGTTTTGGGAATTTTTAATAATAATAATACTTTTTTTCCAAAATGGGCCGTTTTTGGTAGTCTTGCGTGCCGCAACGTTAACGTTTTCCAAAAAAAAAAATTAAAAATCGATTTCTTTCATATGGAATCATTTGCAATAAATACACGAAAATCGACTAATCGTTATTTTAAGGGACATCCTAACACTCTGTAGATAGCTCATTTTAATTTTGTAAGTGTTAGAATGATCTTTTGAATTTTAAATTAAAGTCATAGATGACACTTACTTCGGTCAATATTTTGACATCAAAACCTCATTTTCTAAAAAAGAATTAGTTAGCTCCGTTTGAATATAAGACAACGATGTACATATTTTTTTGAAAAAGTATGAACAAAATACGAGAATAAAATTTCTGACTTTACTTTATGGTTACACGATCAAGTTTTGCCTATCAAGTTTTAATACACTCACAATTGAAACGAACTTGCTTCAGATTTCTCTTTCAAGTGGAGTGTATTAATTTACGTTCAAGAAAACAGCTGATTACAATTCTTTTGAAACTGTTTTTGTTTTTCCTTTCACAAATATTGAAATTGCCTTCAACTTGAGTGCAGCCTACGTCACAGCTGTCAATTTTTACATATTTTGACAAACAGAATATGTAAAAGCCTATCAATAAAATCTTGATCGTGTGCCTGCAGTGTTACTAAGATTTCTTGTTTGACCCACTGTACTATACTTAAAGAATAGAACAATATAAATTGTTCGCATATTTCTTTATTATTCATTTTATAAACAATTTATAATTTTTTAACACATCTTAAGGCCTGTTCTTCTCAACAAACTAATAGTATATGTTTTAATTGTGAAGAAATATATAAATAATAATTAACGGAAGTAAATCATATGCATGAAATTTATTCAATATCCCTAACTAAGAAACTGTTACTTTGCAATTAATTAGTGAGTTTAAATAAATTGCATAAAACTCCTAAGTAAGTAACATAATCCAGAGATCAGTTTAAAGACATTAAGGTACACTGCGTGACAAAACTATAATTACACAACTACAGTTGTGTAGTTGCAACCGAATTTTTGTGGTTTCAAGTAATATCACTATTATTTAATTTTTATACTATTGTAACAACCGACATTTATTTACAAAATTTCGAATTTTTATTGTAACAATTGAATATTTAATGTTTATGGACTATAACATTTTATAAATAGCTTCACATGCGTTCAACAAAATTTACTTTATTAATACAAAATTACATGCCTCGAACTGGGCTCGAACCGACGATCTTCTGTTTGTCAGGCAAGTACTTTACCTCTAGCCTAAAACAAATTTAAATATGTTTTTTTTTTTTAATTTCAACCTTGAATACTTCACTTTTAGGACCATTTACTCCTCTTTCACAATAGGGTAACTATAAATACACTTAATATATCAAAATTTAAAGAAAATTTTTAAAACCAGCAGTTTGATTAATGTGTGAGGCATACTTTTTTTGAATCAACTCGAAAATTCGATCAGACATACTGTCTACTAGAGTTCTTCGAAGCTCTTCCTTTATAGATCTCCACGCATCAATAACGGCTTCTTTTAGATGAAAAACGTTTTCATATTGACGGTTTTTCTGCTTAAACTCGACGGATTAATACACTTCAAATATTCTCAATCGGGTTTTGATCCGCAGAACATGCGGGCCATTCCAATACTCTTATATTTTTTGATGATAGTCCTTTCATGCTTTACATGTACTAAGGCATTGTCTTGTTGGAAAATTAATTCTTCTTCGGTGCTATTTCTCTTCTACTAACGTAATTAATGTACTCAGAAGAATATAATGTGGTGCTTGGAAATGCCAAATCAACCATATCGTCGAAACAAAAAGCTCAACAATTTTAAGGATCCGTTTCCAAAACTTCTTTTTTAGAAATAAGAAACATAGTCCAGATGATTGAACTTTTTCTAATCAGAAAAAATCACCTTTAAAATAAATTTTTGGTTGAAGAGTCCTACCAACAACAGCGATTATTGACTTACCTTTCTCCAGTTGGTAAAGTAAATATCTTTTAGCGAATTCAAGTCGAGCAGTTTTGTGGCGGTGTAATATCCTTGGCACAGGCATCAGCTTTTGGCGAGTAACTCTCTGGGAATCCTTTATGAGCCTAACTAGTTATGGTTGGTTTGGACACATTTACCTTACAGTCATCAATTATCTGATTAAGACTCTTCTTTGAGGTGCTGGCACAGTTGACTATTTAACGCCAGTCTCGATCAGAAAGCTTATTTTTCGGGCCGCCTGTTTTACTTTGACCATAAGCACTCGGATTATTTGCAAAATTTGTGACAACCACGTGTGAAACGGTTTATTTTTCTAGCAATTTCCCGAAAACTTTAGAAACTGTTTAAATAGGATGAAATTTGCCCTTTTTCGAAATCATTAACCACTCGTCATTTTATTGCAAATTAATTAAAATTGCATAAAAACCAAAACTAATTCTTCCATTCTTCTTTTTTTACCGTTAGCAAACAAGTTTTCAATTTATTTTTAATCAATGGTGATAATCTTTAACTTCGAGCTCATATATTAGTTCTCATTTAGTGAGAAAACTAGTTTATATGAATGCTTGATGTTTTGCATGAGATTGTCACTTCATTCAAAATGTGTTCTGATGATGGGAACCTTGAAAATTCCCTAAATAGATCCATCAGCACATTCAATTAATAAATTTAAAAACAAAAACTTATAGATTATTTGTTAGGAGACAATATCCTAGTAAAGAAATATAGAGTATGGCCTCAAATTTTCATTTTCATTTACATTTTATTTTAATGACTAATTTTTCGATGGCTTCCGATTTTGATAAAATTTGGTGACTATGTTTGTCAGTGTGCGCATATTTCTAAAACAATTTTCTTATTTTGAAAACTCTGGATAGGGTGTCCACAGAAGATTCGAAATATTGCAAAAATAGGAGACGATACATCATTCAAAATCCCATAAGTTGTTTTGTGTGAAAGGTATTGAACAAAATTTGCATAGTAATATTGAGAATTTAGGGGTTCAGATATTTTATAAAAGAAATTATTGAAAATTTTTTAAAATATTTTTTTGGAAAATATTTTTCTTCAATTTTTTTTTATGAAATTGGATTTTTTGACAAAATAATTTTGATTTTTTTTTATTAAAAACAATATTTAAAAAAAATATAAAATTTTCTTTTTGGGCAATTCCATATGTGACTTACACTACATTTGACAAAATGTTTGCCCTTTTCCATCGTATTTTATGAATACCAAGATGTTAACAATATTAATTTTATCGAAGATCTTCAGAAATTAATACAATTTACATGTTGTTATAAAAACTTGCACACTTGTCATAATAGAGATAGGATTTATTCAGTCATTTGTGATTGTGACTTACACTACATGCAAAAGGAAGTCGGTTTTTAGAGTCTTTTTGAACTTTGAAAATCTTCCTCGTTAGCAGTGTTATTACAATAAATTTTATCTTCAGCCATAATAAACAAAATAAATCATTGGAAATTAGTAAAACGATATTCTTTACTTATTTAGAAAAAAAGTTTCAACAAAAATAAAGTGTGACTTACACTACAGACCAAAACGTGACTTACACTACCGTCATTTTGCCATTCATAAAATTAGCCTTTTTCCATTAAACATCCAAAACTGAAAACACAGGATTCAAAACTGATGTCTTATTATTGCTTTAAACAAATAAAACTTATTTATTTTCATTATATTGCAATTTTATTGCAATTTTACAAACTTAAAATTTTATTCAAAAAAACAGGTAATGAAAACAAAGAAATTATTATTCAAAGTAAATATGTAAATATAACGAAAAAACAAACGTAAAATAAAAAATAATTCACATACAACCGCAAAAATCCAGATATCCAGACTCATCTGATGAGGTATCAGAAAAAACTTCCTGATATCTTGATGATTGTGATGCAAACATAGGAGTATTTAATGGCACCTTTTGTTGTTTTAGCTTACTTCTATACTTCCTCATTTCTTCAGCTTTTTTTTCGTAATGAAGATAGCACATCCAAAGACGATGTTTCTTTCAGCACACCACCGTCGTTCATGGCTTCATTTTTCTTAAAGTTGCCGAAAAGCCCTTTTTCCTTTAATGCCTCCCGCTGCTTTTGTTTCTCTGAGCCGATGTTTTGGCCATCACTAAAAAAAAACCATCAAAACGTTACATATCATGTGATTACGCCGTGACTTACACTACATTGTGACTTACACTACACACATGTGTAATACAGTTTGCTATTTATGGATAAAGATTTTTGATTTTTGAGGATGGCGTTATATAGGCAATGCTGTCTAGTAAGAAAATTTAAAATTTAAATGATGTTCGATAAGATTTGAAGAAATCAGAAAGAAAATTGTGTTTATATTGTGACTTACACTACAAAATTATGGTGCACTCTTTTTACATGAATATTTCTTAAACGCATAATGTTACATTAATAGCAAACTGTTTCGTCAGTAAGTTCATACTTACTTTTAAAATATAATTATTAATTATTCACAACTTAAAATACTTACCGAGAAAATGCAGTTCCTATTCAAAACTAATACCACAATCAGCTGATGCAAACAAGGTCATATGGTATATGACAGTATTGCCAAAAAACAAAAATAATAATTAGGGTTTTCATTGCAAATTCTTAAAGTATAACTATCATATGATCGTATGAAAGTATTTTTGTTTCCAAAAATTTATTTTTCTTTTTGTCACTTAAGGTGTACTTTCATATGGAATTGCCCTTTTATAAAATTTTAAATTTTGTTTGTTAAATTTATGAACCCCAAAATTCCTACTATTTTTTATGTAAAATTAATTTTTTCAATATATTTTACACAACAAAAGTTATGGACTTCTGAATGATCTCCCGCCCCCTGTTTTTGCAACATTTCAAAAGTTTCAGGGTTGGGACAGTTTTCAAAAAAATATCCATTTCGAAATACGCTTTCACTGCCAAATAGACCCAACAAATTGTATCAAATCGGAGACTATCGAAAAAATTAGTCATTGAAATATAATGGAAATGCTCATATGATGAATTTCATATCAAAACCTATAAAAAAGGCACATTTTGAACCCGACCCCCTCAGAATTTGATGAAATTTTGCATACAGCTACATTTTACCTATACAAACGCAACCTCATATTTATAAATTGCATTTTTGAAAATATGTGGGCGTGGCAAGGTATCGAAGTTTTTGAAAAATCACGATAACATGTACTTTCAAGCTGAGATTACTACGGAATAGCTGAACCGATTTCAAAGATTTTGGTACCATTAGAAAGGTATTTCAATTAGCTTTCGAAAACATACACTGTAAAAATTTTATATTACACTGAAAATTTTTTTTTGCCAAAAATAAAACTTTAAACTGGGAAAACACTTCAAAGGCCAAGGATTTTTTTTTTTCCAAAAAAAAATTTTTTTAGAAGGGTCCATTTAATATATACAACATATCTAAAAACTAAAATGGCGTTCTTTTTTTCTTTTTTTTTAAATTTTTTTAAGTAATGCATCTCTTGTTAACTTCCTTATATTTTGATATCATTGTGTGACAAAAAAAAATAAAGTAGCTATACTTTGAAAGTTATACAGATTTTTTTGTAATTCTAATAGATTAGAACAAGAATCGTATTATCAAATTTTTCAGACACCCCCAAAATATGGATTTACCCTTGGTAAATTTTTTTTATTTTCATTTTTTTAGATTTAGTATATAATTTTGCGCATAATGTTGTCTTTCGGAATATTTGCTAACTTTTAGTGAAGTTTCATCTAAAGGTATAAAAGAATGGAAGCTTTGAGTTCCTGTAATAGTTTTAGAGCATTTTTATACCTTTAAAATAGCTCTTCTTTTGTTTTGTTATAGTCATCAGCGTCTGCATAAGCAACTTCTATGGAGGTCTTATAAGTTTGTGAAGGCCCAATGATAAAGGTTTTTCGCCGTTTGAATTTGGTTTTTATTTGCAATGCTATAATTCCGAGCTCATCTTCCTCTACTACAGACACATTTTTGACGATTTTGTAAAACACATCAATAAGCTGGTGCCACATCATTTCATAGCTAAGCGCAAGTCCCGATTCGTAAGTAAAAAAAATTACATTGCTGACAGGAGAAATGCTAATTCAAATGGATTTCGCTGAAAACTATGCGCTTGTTATACAAAATGCCGTTCAAGGATAATGCCGTTCAAGGATAATGCCGTTCAAGGATAATGCCGTTCAAGGATAATAATCAAGCCACGATACATCCGTTCGTTGTTTATTACAAAGATAACGAAAAAATTAATTCATAGAACCTTTGCCATAGTATCCGATTGTAATATCCATGATAAAATGCAGTTCATCTGTATATTTCAAAAACGATTAATTTTGTTAAGACCAATATAAGCAATTCAATTACGAAAGTTGTCTACTTGTCAGATGGTGCAGGAGCACAATACAAACACAAATACAACTTAATTAATTTATGGCATCATAAAATTGATTTCGAAATATTCGCTGAGTGACACTTTTACGCAAGCAGCCATGGAAAATCTGCATGTTATAGTATAGGTGGGACATTAAAAAGAGGCGCTCGGAATTATAGCATTGCAAATAAAAACCAAATTCAAACGGCGAAAGACGTTTATCATTGGGCTTTACAAACTTATAAGACCTCCATAGAAGTTGCTTATGCAGACGCTGACGACTATAACAAAACAAAAGAAGAGCTATTTTAAAGGTATAAAAATGCTAAAACTATTACAGGAACTCAAAGCGTATTACAGGAACTTCAGTGTAGTATAATCGGTTCAGCCATTCCGTAGTAATCTCAGCTTGAAAGTACATGTTATCGTGATATTTTCAAAAACTTCGATACCTTGCCACGCCCACATATTTTCAAAAATGCAATTTCTAAATATGTAGCTGCATGCAAAATTTCATCAAATTCTGAGAGGGTCGGGTTCAACGAATATCGGTTTTGATATGAAATTCATCATATGTAATTACAGTTATGAAACACTAACATTTTGTCACTCAAATCAATTTAGTAATCTCTTAAATTTTGAACAATAACAGGTCAGTTATCACACTCTTAAAAACAGTGATAAGTTTTAAAAAAAATATTTGTACACTGAGAAAATTATCAGCATGACATTAATGAATTTTTGCATTACATCTATGAAGAGTCACTGGAACTCATCCTTTTAAAACTATTCATTATGTTAATGCAGTTTTTCATAAAATTTAAAGAAAAATTCCATATTATTTATTAAAAATTGTATACGCATAATGAAAAAGTTTCATTAAGTTTAAAAAAATGTGTTATTCACATTTTGAAGAAAACTTCATAAGTTTAGTGAAAAAACTTCATTAAAACTAATCCAAAGAATTCTCTCTGTGTAATATTAGAAAAAATAGCAAAAATCATTTGTAATTATAGTTATGCAACGCAGTGTATATAGTTTTTAGAACTGGATTTGGGTTAAGATTTATTTATTTTGCAAGCGAATTTAAGCTCTTAACTAAATTATTAATACACTGAGAGAGTTGTCAGCATTATCAGATATTAATGAATTTTTGCATAAAGATAATAAAATCGCATTAAAACTCGTGTATTGAAATTTTCATGGAGTTAATGCAAGTTTTCCTAAAATTTTATGAAAAATATCATTTTATGAAAATGAAAATTCGAGGCCATAGTCTATATTTCTTTATTAGGATATTGTCCTAATTGTTTTCAAATTTATTATTTGACCCTTTCAGGAATGTGTTGATAAATCTATTTCGGGAATTCTCTAGGTTCCCATCATCAGAACACGTTTTGAAAGAGGTAACAATCCCATGCCAAACATCAAACATTCATATAAACTAGTTTACTCACTAAATGAGAACTAATATATTTATGAGCTCGAAGTTAAAGAGTATCACCATTGATCAAAAAATAAATTGAAAACTTGTTTTTTGTGTGTATGTCTACCTTCGGTAAATATTCAATACACGTTTTTGTTTTTGTTTCTTTTTCTTTTTATTTGTACATTTGTTTTAAAAAAACAAAATGTATAGATTATTTTTTAGGACAAATATCCTAATAAAGAAATATAGAGTATGGCCTCGAACTTGAATAATTTTCATTTTCATTGCACAATTAAAGGTCGAAAAAACATAATTTTTATTTTTAATAAAAATTATATCAAACTAATATCATTTTATTATTAACAGTTTCATAAACTCTATTAAAAATTTTCTTTAAAAAAAACTGGTTTTATGAAAAATATGATGCTTTTCAATCATTTTTACAAAAATTTTCACTATTTTTCATGTAGAACCACATGAAAAGTAAATAGAAAAATATATTTTTATTGTTCTAATCAGAGAACGAAGCCGATGTTGTATTTTGGCTGGCGGCGGCTAAACAAGATAACAGTCGGCGGCGGCTAAAAGTCGACTAGAGCCGAACATTTTTCGGCGGCGGCGGCTGAACTAAAAAAAAAATCGGCTGCGACTAAAAGTCGACTAAAGTCGACGATTCTTTGACAAAAATACACATTCTTGTAATTTAATTCTTATTTTTAAAAAAAAATATGCGAGTATATTAAAAGAATAACAGGAACTAGCTTTTGCTTATAGCATTTAAGTATAGTTATATATATGTTTTAATTAGATAAAAATGGTGCTACTATTGCCCTGTTGTCATGAACAAACAACTGTTTTTTCACAGTAGCAGGATTAAGACAACTTTTTAGAATTAACGCAGTTTCCAGCGACCCACTGAGTCAGAATCAGTAGGAATTTTGGGTTAGTTTGTGTAGTAGAGAAATAGTCTTTTATATTTTTTTTGCGACATTTAAAATTTTAATATTCACTTTTTCTTGCAACGCGAAAAATATAACGGGACTATTTTTACAGACGCTATGGAATAGTTTTGTGTTGCCAACTTAGCTGATTGAGTCGGCTAATATTTCTAGCCGAAATAAGCCGCACAAGTCGGCGGCGGCTCAAGTGCCTGAAAAATAGTCGGCGGCGGCTAAGCCGCGGCTATGAGCCGATCGGCTTCGTTCTCTGGTTCTAATGAATTGTTTCATTGAGTTATCGACAATTTATTAAAATTTAACAAAATAAAATATTCATTTAATTGTTTCAATAATTTTTCACAAGAATTCAAAGAGTTATGTTAAAGCAAATATTAAATAACCATTTTTATAGAATATTCTTTCAGTGTATTTTTTGTATATGTACAATTTTAGCTTGGAGACTATAATTTTCCTTTTATATATAAATTTGTTTTCAATGTATCAATTGACTTCAATAACTCATACATATATTCCATCGTTTTCAGTTCAGATAATAAACCATCTAATTGCCAGTTTACAATCAAATTAAAAAAAAAGTCACAATCACAACTAAATTAAAATTCTATGAAATGGTCAAGGTTTTGTTAAACCAAGCGCTAATTTACCTAACAAATTGTAAAATTTTGTTAACAAACAAAAACCTTAAATATTTTAATAGAAGTTTCAATGTAATGCTCTAAAAATGCAAATAATGTTAGTAATCATTAAAAAAAATTTATTAAAAAGAATTGGAAATACTAAAATAACTAAAATTTAATAAATGAGATTTTAAATTTCCAAAGAATTTAAGCAAATCAATATCCCAGTGTAGAAAAGCATTAACATATACGTGGTTAAATAAGTACATACTTGGTAATGGCAAGTACTTACAATTGTCACTACAAATCATAGTACTTGATATGTCATTACTAATATCCTTGCAAAAATATAACAAAATATGTGGTTAGACTCTAATTAATTTCTGTTGAAATTTACCCAACTTATAGTAGGAAACTATACTCCTACTATAAGTTGGGTAAATTTACTCTATGTGTGTAAATAAAAAAAATACACACATTACGTGTAAGTTGGTCAACAAAAATCGTGTCAATATACTATGCAAGTGCGTAAAAATGTAATTAAATTTAGAAATAAATGAATAATTTTACTAAAGTAAAAACACATACTTTACTTGTAAATATACGGATAAAATGCGTAAAAATACATTTTTATATACGTAAGAACCCCCTACAAATGCGTATATTTACCTTGCGCTAAAAAAGAAATACAGCCCAAAAAATGTTTCAAATAAAACAAAGAATTAATTTTTAGAAAGAGTTTTATTAATGTGTTGTATAATAGTAAATTTAATAATAAAATATAATCATAATATAAATATTTGTTTATAAGTGGTTGTACATATACAGAGCTTCTAAGATTGAATTCTATTTTGAAAAAATCAGATTGGATTTTTTTAAATCGAATCATTTTTTCTTAATCAATCGCAGAGAATTCATTCTTTGGAATTCACTAGTGGGTAATTCAATCAATTTAGCAAATTCGATATTATCAATTATTGAATTCAATCGTTGGGAAGTCAATTGAAAAAAACGCCAAAAATGTAAAAAAATCACTATAAATTGAAAAAATCGACATAATTTAAAAAAATTTCCAAAATTAAAAAAAAAATCACTAAAATTTGCCAAAATTGAAAAATCACCAAAACTAAAAAAATCGCCAAAAATAAAAAATATCGCCAGAAATGAGAAAAATTGTTGAAAGTGAAAACATCGCCAAAATGAAAAACTTCAAAATTTAAAAACAGGCGAAAGTAAAAAATTGCGAAAATTTAAAAAAAAATCACCATAATTGATAAAAAAAAATAGGTCAAATTGGAAAAAGTTGTCTGTGTCATTTATTTATCTCTGTTAGGTTTTGAAACATAGGTAAATACTCGTTTTTATCTGCGATGCTTACTTTCGAGAAAAACGCGATTTACGAATTCAGCCAATCAAATCGAAATTTAAGATCGTTGTAGTGGTAAAGGGGTTGAGTTTTGAACAATGGTGCAACCATTTTTCCTCCAGCTCTATTAGTTTTCGAAATATGTACCTTTTTAAAAATGACTAAATAAAAACCGTCCATAACTCAAAAAATAAAAGAGCTACTGGAAAAATTTTGCACCGGTGTTCAAAACTCAACCCCAATACCGGTTCTAAATTTCTTAGATCGCGTTTTTCTCGAAAACAAAGCATCGCAAAGCAAAAAGAGAATTTATTTGGAACATCGCCTGTGTTTCAAAAACTAATAAAGATACATTTACAAACAATTTTAAGTTTCTCGGCAATTTTTTTTCGTTTTTTCAATTTAAGCTTTCTTTCCAATTTGAACATTTTTTTCATTTTGGCGATTTTTTTTTTTCTTTTGAAATTATTTATTTTAAAATTTTTTTAATTTTTAGCTGTTTTTTCTAAAAGATTTCTTCAATTTTAGCGATTTTTTTAATTTTGGCAATTTTTTTCAATATTGGCGATATTTTTAAATCGATTGAGTAAAAACTAACTGAATAAATCGAACGAAGAATTTTATTCTTCAAAGCTCTATACATATATTATATATTGAAAATATTTTTCCACAATTAGGCTTGGAAATAAACTATAAACTAAACACTATCACAAATACTACAGTTATACATTTTTTTTGTCATTAAAATTCTCAATAAATTAAATTTTTTAGATTTTTTTGGCTTTTTTTAATTTGTTTCACTTTTTCAATTTAAAAATATCAAAATATTTATTACTATTATAAGTTAGTATATTTACAAACTTTGTGCGTAAACGTTTTATTTAGCAAAATAATATTACTTTTAGGCATAATGTGTTTAATTGTAAAACACATAATTGGTAAAAATACTGTAAAGTGGGTATTATTATAAAAGTGTGCGCAAAATAGTTTTTACCGCATTTTTATGTATAAATTTACCGAATTTGCGTAATAATACATGAAACTTTACTCGTTTTATAGTAATAAATTTACAATCATTTTTTAGAGTGTACCTACATGCTTACCAGTATGAACAAAAACAATGAGTTCAAAAAATAATTTTCAATATTTTTTTATTAAAATTTTTTTTTTATAAAATTTGCCCACAAGGTATTTGTTAAAGGAGCATATAGACGACATGTATTTGTCATCTGACATGTCAAATTTCCCACTGCAAAATACATACATGTCGTGTGTGACCTTTTTAACTTTGCTTCTGTAAAAGTCAGACGCAAAGTCATCTGACAAAATTTCAATTAGAGCGTGCTCTATTTTCTTCTGACAAACCATCTGACATCAGCTGTTTTAAATATGAAACAAAAAGTTGTCATAAATCCATGCCGTGAGAAAACAAACAGCGGCGGTCCCCTATTGACGGAATCATTAGCCGGCTAAAGTTAACATTTTACAATACCAATAAATGTATATACATTTTCCCATTTAATAAAATTATGTACATATATATGTTTATAAAAAGTTTCATAATTATATCCCAAATTGGTATGTCCGCATTTAAAGAAAAATTATTTAAGATGGCTGAACTATTTTGCGGCGCAAAAAAAATTTTTGCTGCGGCAGCATGCCATGTTGAAACCCAGATCGACTTTAGTGTGTGCTAAAACTATAACAAATTTTGCTTGATTCTGATTCCTCTTTTCTTTTTTTTTTTAATTTCGATTTCATTGCAGTTATAATTGAAATTACACTGCACACTGCAATTGCATTATCCTTTGATTCCATTTGACTATCACTTTTAAAAAAAAATTATTTTAATAAAATTTTCGCACTGATCAGCTGTTGAAGAAAAAAAACAGAGACTGTGTCAGAAGCAAAAAACATGTACGTTTGTGACCAAATATTATAAACCGTATGTAAACAGCAATTTTGACAGACATGCACAATTACATGTGACTTGAAAATTTGACATGTCAGATGACAAATACATGTCGTCTATATGCTCCTTAACCGCTCTACCAGCTATTGCGACATTCTGTACTTTATAGATAAAAACTTATACATATAAATTGGACAAAATGTCATTACTTTCCAGCTTACAAAAAAACCAAAAATATGTACTAAACAAAAAATTATGTTAAAGTTACTCTTCGAAAAATCCTACTCATTTGTATTAATAAGTGTTGCCCTCCGTTTCCCATGTTAGTACCAAAACTTTGAACGATAGAGTTGCTGTTTCAGTAAATGGTAAGGATTTTGAGAATGAATCTGTACGAAAAATTGCTTTGGTTAGTTTGTCGTGATGTCACCATAAACTAATAATGAAAATTGTGATGTGTCATACCATCAAGTGGTCCTGACATAAGGCAATTGGAAGTAGATGGGCTTCAACGAACGAATTGAATATGCTACAGCAGCTGTGTATTTTCAAAGATGCGGACGTCAAAAAATTCTTTTAAAGTTACTAAAAGATACCGCCTAAAGAAAAACACAGGAATTGCTTTTTTGAATGTACGTTTGCTTTACGTTAATAAGAAAAATACGTCGAAAAAATATAGAAACCAAAACCGAATAGAAGGAAAAGACTCTTTTTGGCTCCCACAGTGAATGCAAATAATCCCCTTGCACAATTTTGTTATGATTAAAGTAACTAACATTTAATTATTGTAATTTTGTCTACTTTTGCAAAAGTGTTACTCGTATCCTCTAAATGTTACTCGTATCCAATTTTTTTGAAATTTGGCATATATTACTTTTGAATCACTGAGACTCGGGGCGAAAACAAAGTCTGCAAATATTTTACATTTCAGTTTTTGCCTTATAAAATGAAACTCCCTAATGTATATACAGTGGGAAGCAAAACTGTCCGGATGTTTTGCATTAAGGAAGTAAGGTAATGAAAATAATACAATATAGGTATATTATCAAATATATGTATTTTTTTTATTTAATTAAACATTATTTTTAATTATAAAGCACAAAAACTCATATAAATTGCTTCAAAAAAATAAAAAAATTAAAACGAACAAAAAATTCATTATTCGGACACTTTTGCACTGTTTGCACTTTTGTATGCGGGGTTTGTTGAAACCAATTAACGTTTGTCAATTTAATAGTTTCGTTTAAAGGCCTTTATTTTTAATACGTTTTGGCATACTCTCCACCAACTTTTGGATGATATCACGGTCAAGAGCTCGCCATTCATGTTGTATTCTCTCCCAAAGCTCGTCGACATTTTTTGGTGGGTTTTTCATATGCTTCCAGCCTTGTTTTCACAATAGCCCATAAATATTCAATAGGATTCAGGTCTGGGCTTTGTGCAGGCCATTCCATTGACCCAAAAGTTTGGTTTTGTAGCCAGCTTTTAACTATTTTGGCCATGTGCTTCGGATCCCCGTCTTGCTGAAAA
>CM037855.1:158780193-158800350 GCA_021234595.1 Delia radicum
TTTTTTTGAGTTGTATCCATTACTTTAAATCTCATAAGAGCTCCACATATTAATTAGCAAAAGGATAGAGGAATAAATTATAATTAACATATATTTCTTTTTTTCAAAATTTTAAAAAAAAGACAGTTTTTGAAATACAGCAGTTGCAACCGCGGATTTCGGAAAAAAGACATTTTACCTTGAAAATAATTGTGTTGCTTATTTTATTTAATGCACGACAGCAGACGCTTTAAAATGGGATATCAAAGAATCGCGTAGATTTTACCGTTATTTTAACCGTTAGAGCTAACAACTGTTCCACAACCGTTAGAGCTAACAATCCAATACTTGTACGATGACATATATATATGACACTTACCTTCCGCACCAAATTTGGTTAAAATTAAAGGGGGCAGAGGTCGAAAATTGGATATTTTTTGATGGTTTAATATGGAATGAGTCTATTATATATATGTATAAATTTCATTGTACACACAGAAAAAAAGTTAGCCATTTGCCAACTAAAATTCGGTTACTACTAATCAGTTGGTAAAATGGAATATTGGTATTCATAACAAAATTTGGTTAACGCAACTGAATTTTAGTTGCAACACACCAAAATATTTATAAATCACAATTGAATATGGTTGTAGCCACCGAATTTAATGGTTGTAGCCAACAAAATACACTTTCCAATTCGGTTGGAATTTTACCTTCTCTGTGTATGTATACATTTTATTGCAAAAAAGCTTAGGTCTGTTTGAGGTTAAAATGCGAATGGGGCAAAACAGGCTGAGAAGTTGGGCAAAACAGGCTAAGAAATTGTATTCAGGTTCCAACAAAATAAAAAAATCTAAACAATTTTAGTTTTTCAAGATTTTACAAGGGGATGGACCTTAAATTTGAGAACTTTTTTTTGCCTCCATATAATTAAAGGCCAACCTAATAAACACTGAGTGAATTATCGGCATGATATTAATGCATTTCTGCACAGAAGCAATGAAATTGAACCGGAACTCGTCAATAGAAAATTTTCATTGAACTAATGTAAGTTTTCACAAAGTCTTATGAAAAATGTCTTTGATTAATAAAAAGTTTCATTCACTCAATGAAGAAGTTTCATTAAAACACTAGTTTCATAAAAACTTTGAAGCATTTCATTAATTTTAAAAATGTTTCTTCCACTTAATGAAGAACAGTTTCATTAGTTTACTGAAATTTTCATTATTTATAGTTTACTAAAATTCTCTTTGTGCATATAAAATTTAATTTTCTTGTTGGAAAAAATTGGCGCTGCGCATTAAAGGTTTAAATTAAAAAAAAAACCGTGCCTGCTTAATAATTTGGTTAAAATACAATTAACATTATCGTTTTTGTTTTATCGTCCAAATAATAGCAGACACAATTACCAAATTTAATTTGAAAAAATTCCCGCAAAAAAAAACACCTGCTACTTACTACACACGTATATTTAATGATGTCACTTTACACTTCCTTGGGTTATGCAAATTCTACCTTTTCTTTTCTTTTATATTTAATTTTTTTTTTGATGTGGGCTATATTGGCTGATGTTGGCTGTCATTGTGTATGTCTTTTTTTTTTGTATGTATTTGTTGACTGGTTTGTTTTTGGTGCCTAACAGATTTCTTATCTAGTGTCCATTAAAACAACAAAATCAGGTAAAATACCGAAAAACTTGTAAGTGTCATTGTAAATAGACACGTATAGTGATAAACGATTTTGTAATAGAGTGGGGACGGAAGGCAAAGGCTTTTTCTTTACCTGTCTCAGGCCCATGCTAGGAAAAGGAAAGAAAATTTTTAGCTAAATGACATTTAACAATTTTTTTTTAGCTATTTACTCAAGCACATAAAGCTCAGTCAGCCCAGCGCTATCATTGTTAGATGTGTTTGAATTTCTTAGCTTTTTATACATTTAAATAAACGGAAATGAACCTTTTTACCGGTTTTATAACGTTTCATTACACTTGTTTGTTATAAACTTTTACTTTGACATTTTCTTTTCGCAACTATCGAACAAAAGGAGTAAAAAGTATTTTATTTAACGCTTGGGGGGGAGTATATACGACGAACACAATAATATCAGGAGGCCATTTTGATGACATTGAGAAACGAACAAATTTCAATAAAATGTGTTTTGTGGGTTAGGTAAGAAAGACAAGGAAACATCCGGTGAAATATTTTTTTGTATTTAATGAAGTTAAATGATTTTTAAGTCTATTACTTCATATCCTTTCTTGTGTTACTTAAGCATTGGAATGCTTGATAAATTGTTATAAAAAGTTAAAGGTAATAATGATCGTTTAACGAATTTAAGACAATCTCGCGATGAGTTCTTCAGGCTGGTTAAATGGCATTATCAAAACTACCCAAATAATATCTCTGTAAGAATAGAAACGCTTTCTAAAACGATTAATGACTAGTATTGTAGAATTTTTTTTTCAAAAAAGTCGATTTGAAAAAAAGCGCATCCTCCCTTATGCGTTCTTTACTCAATTTAAAAAGTTAGTAGACAAATAGTAAAACTTTTTATATCCGAATTTTCTGTTTTCGTACTTTTCATATTCTCTACTTACAAGTTAAAATTTTTTTTTTTCAAATTTTAGTTGCTGATTTTAGCAAAATTTTTTTTTACTAATTTTTTAAAATCGAGTTTTACTAATTTTATTTTTTCTTAGTTAAGAGCAAAGTTTTTTTCAAACATTTTTATATTCTAAAATATAAAGAAAAAAATATTTAAAATAGATTTAAATTAAAAAAAAGAAGAAAACAATTTTTGGTAAAATAATTTGCTTTTCTAAGCAAATCGATTTTCATTTAGAGCGTTTTCACTCATATTTTTTTTAAAAGAGAAGCAACACTCAGGAAATTCTTCCTATTTATTAATGTGTTGCTTTCTTTGTAAAGGGGGTAGTGAAGGGATGAAATGTGGGAAAATATGAAGGACTTCTAACATGACAATACTGTAATTGTGCGAGATGATAAGTCTTAGAACAGTTGTTGCTCGCCACCTGATGTAGAGTTGGCGAATTTTTGTTTCATAGCCCTGATTAATTATTTTACTTCGGTGGGGTTAAGTGCAATGAGAACACCGAAGACGGGCGCTGCGATACATATGAGGGATATAAAACTCATACATATTATTTTTCTAAATTTATGTTGCCGTCACCGAAATTTGAACCCGGGACCATCTGTGTAACATTCTAACTCGCTAAGCATTACACCACAGCTCCCACGAAAAATTTCAAATAAATGGCAACCCTTACATATTACATAGGCGATATTGGTATACAAATTTTTTCAATTTCGCCTAAAAATCTGAGACATTTTTTCCCTACGAAAATGTATTAATTTTGGCCACACCTTTTAACCCTTACACGTGAGATTTGACAGCTAAAAAGTTCATGTCCCTTATTTTTTTTTATCATCTATCACATATCCGAATTTTATTAAGAGCGAAGAGAACCCATAGAGAGACTATACTTGTAAGTTACATTATTTTACTACTTTCACTTTAATAACAATTACAGACTTCTCCCAAATATCTGTATTTGTTCGGTTTTTTTTGGCATTTGGAGACAATGTGGACAAATTTTGATATTGAAAACATTTGTTGTTGTTGAGCCGTTTTAATTCGATTTTGAGTAAAAATTGAAGAAAAAGACGAAGTTTAGCTTTAAAGTTAAATAATCGTCCGGCGAAGTTTTTTCCGATTTGACCGAATATTAAATTCATTGTTTTCTTTAAATTTGACACTAAACATCGGATCTAATAAGCCCAATAAACCTTTTTGTAATAGGACACTTTTATTGAAACTTTTCATTAGGATAACGTAAGGTATCACAAAATTTTATGAAAAATATCATTTTAGTTATTAAAAGCTTCATTGAGTTACGAGGGCGGATCAATACGTCCGTGACTTTTTGAATGAAACACAGTTTTTTTTTTGCAAAAAAAAAATTATTTTTCAACATAATCTCCTTTTAGCTCAATACACTTAGTCCAACGTTTCTCCAATTTTTGTATCCCTTCCAAAAATAGGATTTTTCGATTTCCATAAATAGGCATTTCTTGGCCATATGGGGTGGTAATTTTTTCAAATTCTCGTTAAATCGGTCCATTAAGTTGGCATAATATTCACCGTTTATTGTGTTTTCCTTTTGAAGGTAATCGATGTGGATTATCTCGTGTGCATCCCAAAATACTGTTGCCATCACCTTATTGGCTTCGATTACGTTTATGGTAAATTGAGAGCAAACGCGTTACGCATCTTGCACACAGCTTTCTTAAACCCAACTGATTTAAACCAACTGATTTAAAATCGAAACTACACTGCCATATGAAATGCCTATGGCATCAACAATCTCACGCACTTTTACTCTTCGATCGGCCAAAACCATATCCTGGATTTTTTCGACATTTTCGTGTGTATTGACCTCAATTGGCCGGCCAGAACGTTCAGCGTCATTTGTTCTTATGCGACCACAACGAAAGTCAGTAAACCACTTTATTACCGTTGAAATCGATTGTGCGGAGTCCCCGTAGTATTTTTCAAGCTTTTCCTTGGTTTGATTGACGGTTTTTTTTTCGCAAAAAATAATGTTTAATGAGCACTCGAAATTCACTTTTTCCATTTTTAAAAAAATCCACGAGGTTGTATTTTTTGAACAGCTGTTAAACGCAAAGTAAATGACGGAACTTGCTCAAAATTTGACAGTAGTCTATTAACAGGTGGTACTTGATGGAGCAGTGTTTGCATTTCATATAACTACGAGGGAAGTTCGAAAAGTCACGGACTTATTGATCCGCCCTCGTATTAAAAGTTTCATTAAATAACTAGTTTCAAAAAAAATATGAAGCTTTTTATTAATTTTAAGAAATTTTTCGTTGACTTTGTAAAGAAAAGTTTCATTAGTTTGAAAATGTTTAATAGTTTTGTTTACTAAAATTCTCTCTGTGTATTTTATGAAAAATCAGTCTAAGCAATAAATTATAATTACTGATTTTAAAAATATAAATATCGCTAAGTAAAATAAATACATTAATCCCAAATGTTGTTTTTTCATTTTTAAAATTTAAAAACTCATTTTTTGTTTTGATAGTTTCTCTATACGATTCAAAACATCAAGGCTACAAACGAATATATGAAGCATTTCATACAAACTGTCTCTCCAATAGAAAATACCGACTTTTAGAGGTTCGAATTTTTGGTGTCAATACAGAAAAATACAGTCTACGCAATCGAAACATTTTATCGAATATAAATTTAGTTAAAAATCGGCCAATTTGTTTGTTTGTTTTAAAGTAAAATAAGCTTTAAAACAATGTTTTAAGCCCTAAAAATTCAATATATATAAAATAAGCCGTTTCAATATAACAAAAAAAAACAAGTTTTTCAATCAAATTGAAATAATTGTTCCCTGAAGAAGTTCCCCAATGTGAAGACGAAATATTGGAAATAAATAAATAAATGATCTTAGGCTCGTTTAAAATAAGAAGAATTAAATAAAAGAAAACTTAACATTTTTAAGAAATTATTTTTTTCTAAGTTTCAAAGTTTAAATTGGTTTAAAAAAATATTATTGGAACAATAAATCTTCAACTTTCAACTAAAAAATACTACGAAATACCAATTGATAAACGAAATACCAAAAATTTTATATTTTAAAAGAAAAAAAGCTAAAATAAGTTTAATGTTTAAAGAAAAACGCCAAAAAGTGGCTAATATTTACAAAAAAAGCTCTAACAAATATAGCTTAAAACTTTCACAAAAAAAAAACAGTGCTTGAATTTGGTCTAAATTGTTCTATACTTTAATAACAAGTTCTAGCTTTTTTTGGTTGCCCTAATTATCAATAACCGAAAGTAGTGAAAAAATTTTTAAACGTTACTTAAACTTAGTAAAATTTTAGTAAACCCTAAATGGAAATCGATTTGCTAAAATTAGCCCATTTTTTAAACTAGAAATTAATAAATTTTTACTATAATTTAGTATTTTAGTATTTTCTTTTACACTCATAGAAATAAATCAGTAAAAATTTCAGAAAAAGATACTTAAAATTAGTTAAAAATGTTGTGGCAGAAAAAATGGTAAAATTAGCTAAATATTAATAAAATAAGAACAGCAAACATAAAACTGTTAACTTTACAAAATTTTTAGTAATATTGGTGTTGAGTTTTAGTTAATTAAAAATGGCAATTTACTCTGCTAAAACAAGCAAAAACGTTTACTAAATATTTGTAGACTAAAACTTGCAAACAAAAACTGCATATTTACCTTAAATTTAATAGAGTGCAAATAACAGTATATTTTGCTAAAATCAACAGAGATTTTTGCTAGAACATTGTAGATTGCTGATTTTAGAAGGGTATTTTTTTATTTGCATTAAAAAAATTAAAAAAAAACTTAAAAATTTAAAACTTTTTTATGATTTTTTTTTGTCTACTAATATTTAGTAAATTTTTAGCTGAGTTTAGCAGATTATTTTGTTACTTTCAGTAAACTGAAATTAAGCTCAAATATAATTAATTATTTGTAGATTCAACAGATTTATTTTTGCTATTCTTATCTTACTAATATTTAGCAAAAAATCTTCTAATTTTAGCAGTTTTTTCTGCAACGTAATTTTTAAGTAATTTTAAGTAGTTTTTGCAAGCATTTTGACTAAATTTTGTCTATTAGTGTGTTTAGATTATAAAAAAAAAAAAATTTGCTCTCAACTAAAAAAAAACGGAAATTTGTCAAAATTTTTCCTATTTTAGCAACTCAGGTTAAAAGTTAGAAAAATATTTTGCGAAAATCAGCAACCAAAATTAGTAAAAAAAATTTGTAATTCTTAAATACAGAAGAGGATTTTTTTTACTAAAAATCAATTTTGTACTAAAAATTAGTACGAAATCTGTAAAACGTTTTACTAATTTTTCTACTAACTTTTATTTGAGTGTATTATTTTGCTAATATCCTTTATCCCACCACTTTAATATATTTTTTACATTAAGCTGGGCAATTGGTAGGGAATGCCTTATATGCAAACATTTATGTATATTCTAATATGTACACTCAGGGAAAAAGCTTCATCATATTTGTGAAAAACTTCATAAGTATGATGAAAAACTTCATTTATTTTCGTCCAACGTAACACTTCACAAATATAATGAAATATTTCATAAGTATAATAATGAAGTTTCTTAACTTTTTATGAAATGATTCATAAATATTATTAAATATTTCATAAATAGGATGAAGCCGTTTCATAAATTTTTATGAAAGTTTAATAAAGTTTTATGAAATGCTACATAAATTATGAAACGTTTTATAAAAGTTATATATTAAAAAAATATTAAAAAAAATCTATTTAAAATTAAGAACACATCAAATAATATTTTGTAATTGGTGTTTGAGAATTTCAAATAATTTCTAGTAGTTTTGAGTTTTAAAAAGTCCAAAGTCTGAAACATAATTGGATTAAGTGATTAAGTCAGGTGTTGGTATGAAATTAAAATCAAAATTGTTTTAAATTTAAAATTGGTATTTCCCAATTTCGTTTCATACCAACACCTGACTTAATCCAATTCTGCTTCAGCCTTTAATTGCAAATGATATTTTAAAAATTTTAAATAAAAATTTCATAAAAAAGCTAATATTTTTTTCAAAAAGTTTAGAAAAACTTTTTTGTGAAATGGTGAAGGTACATTTGTACATGATTTTTTGCATTATATTTATGAACTTTTATTTTATGAATTTATGTTCATATCATTTATGAAAATTCGTAAATATGAATGAATATGATGGATAAAAATTATTGATATAAATTAATTTAGTAAGTCATAAAGTGCCTAATAAAAATGTTATAAAATTAGTGAGGCCCTAAGGACTTTGCCAAGCGAAATTCTCAGGACTTTGTTATTAGAATTTCTAGAGATATTTGTTATGTTAAATCACAAACTCAATGAGAATTCTTGTCCTCGTCTAGGAGCGAGATTCAAAATTTAAAATATCAAAGAAAAAACAAAAACAACAACAGAATATTATCACAATTGGCTTTGTCATCTTCCAAATACTACTCTGTTTTTTTGACAGACCTAGCAATGTAGTGACGTTTTTAAGTAAATCAACAATAGAAAATCATATGTTTTTATTAGTGTCAGTTACATTTAAATTTGCACAAGCACCTTCGTTATTTTAAATTTATTTTCATCGGGATAAAATTAATTGCATTTATAGTAATTAAATGTGCTAAAGTCCCAAAACTTATTTAACAAATTGTGAATATTATGAATCTTTTTCTCTGAGTGTATTTTTTTTAGCTTTTAACACTCTATTATAATTACTCAGACAATTTAAACCATTTTTCTGCTGCATTTATAATATGAAATTATAAAAACCATACTTAATGTTGGTGTAGTGATGGTGGTTTTTAGCGGATGTTGACGATGATGATGGTGTAATGGTGGTTTTTAATAGCAAATGAGAAAAAAGTTTGCTTAAAAAAAAAAATCACACACACACACTTTAAAGCTTACACTTCTTTTTTTTTCATTCCTGAAATTTGCCACTTCATTCATTTGCACCACAATACGCATGTAAAAGCTTTTCGTGTGTGTTTTTTCTTTCAACAGATTTGCTGCACATATTGTACCATTGCACATTTTAAAAACGGAAACTATCAGCAAATGGTTTTATTTCCGTTGGGAGAAAGTGAAAAATAAATACACATGTTTTTAGTGGTTTTTTTTTACAAAGATTATTTTAAATATTAATCGATTTTTTTTAATTAGGAAATTATATAAATTAATTAAATGTACTTCAGGGAAAAAGCTTCATCATATTGACAAAAAAACTTCACAAATATGATGAAAAACTTCAATACTATAACGAATTTTTTTTATTTAACAAACTAATTTTTTGGACACTGTTACGAGTTTTAATACAACATTTTTACGCTTATAACAAACACAGAAAAAACTAAAAACGGGTTTCAATTAAAAATTTATTGAATCAATTAATATTTAATTGATTTTGCACCTACCACTGAAATGATAGTATTAACTAAAAAAATTTGCAGACAGTTTATTAAAACTCTTTCAATTAAAATAATAATAATATCAATTAAAAGAGTTGTTTTTTTTTACAACCTTAATTAAAAAGTTTAGTTAAATTGATTAAAACTTTAATTGAAACTTGAAGAAGAAACAATGGTAGTTTTTATTGAAAACTCGTATTTTTTTATTTTTGTTATATGCCCCCATTAAATAAAAAAAAGAAATATAGGTTTGTAAATTAAATTGACATTTTATTTATAATAAAATTAAAGCTTTTTAATATCAAAAATGTATTATAAGAAAACAAATAAAAGTAAAGACAAATTTTTTGTTTTGCTTGTCTCGTCTTAAACTTTTTCTTGTAATTAAATTGCTTTCTTAAAAAAATCACACACAACTTTAAATGATAGTTTAATGACACTTAAACTTATTGAAAATTTAATTATTTACAAAAAATAATAGTTAAATGTCCTTTTTCGATAAGGTTTATTTAAATCCACATGTGCACTTTTATTACCACAGATCAAACACGAAACTAAATTAAGTTTTCCTGCGTACACGAATATCTCAACAAAAAGTGTGTTGCAAACTCTAGTGAAATAACTACGATTTTGCGGTATTTAAAATCGGTAAACTATTCAACTTATTAAAAGTTGATCATTTGCGATTTTTTTTCTTTTATTTACAAATTAAATAATATATTGATATAATTAAACCTTTGTTTGATATTTAATCTAAATAAAATAAAAAAAATATAGTTTGACAAATTTTTAAAAATTTTGTTTACATTTTGTCAACACTGTATGGATATATTAGAAAATTCAATAAATTTTTTAATTGAATCAATTTTTGGCCCATAATTTTTTCTGTGAAACAATACAAAAATCGAGAATCTAAAATTAATATCCAGCTGAAAATCTTTAAAAAAAAATGCAATTTAATGATATGCTTCGAATTCTGCTTGGATTATGTAAATTGAATTGCACTGGCAACCTGCAAGCCTTATCCTACCAAAAGTGTAAGTTTTGATATAAAACTTTTTACTAATTTTTCTACTGAACTTTTTATTAGGGTGTACCCATTATGAGTCTCTCTTGTAAGTTTTTTTTTTCTTAATTTAAATATGTTTCTACTTATTTCTAAAATGCGAAAACAAAATCCTAAATGCTAATATTTAATTTAAATACTTAATATTTATTTTTACTTCACTCATAGTAATAAACCTGTAAAAAAGTACCAAAAGCTAAAAAAAAAATTCGTTAAAATGACCGTTACAGAAAAAACTGTCAAAATTAGTAGATTTTTTCTAAATATAAATAAGATCAAAACATAAAAACTAGATTGGCATCTATAAATATTCTTTGTAAAGCCTGCTTAAAAACTTCCAGCAGATCTGTGACGCGGTTTTCTTCTGAAACTGCGTAAAAATATAATCCATGCGTAAAAAATACGAAAAAATGTCAAAAATACCCAAAACTTCGTCAAATAAACGGAAATTTGTTAATTTTACGAAAGTTTTGGTAGTTTTGACAATAATTTTGTATTTTATACATGGATTATTACACTGATAGCATATATATGATATCTGCATGATATCAATGAATTTTTGCATTAGAATGCAATTTTTCATAAAATGTAATGAAAATTCATATTATTAATAAAACTTTCATACGACTAATGAAAAACTTTCACTAAAAATAGTTCATTAAAACTATCAGCTTTTTTATGAAGTTGAAGAAGTTTCATTCACATTGTGTGGAAAACTTCATTAGCTTAGTGAAAAAATTTCATTAAAACTCGTCCAAGAAATTGTCTCTCTGTGTATTAGTGTTATCGTGGTCACTCCTATGGGTGACCACGATTAATAGTCTCTTGAGGATTCTATCCAGTGAATGTTTCCAACTGTCTGCTACTACGATGTGGCTTTTAAGGGGAGAGAATCCTGGATATCTATGTAGGAGGCATCTTATGCACTCGAAACCGGCGTACAACTAAATGTCAATCCGGAACAAAACTGAAATATGCCAGAAGGTACAGCGCCTATGCTGTTTGGGCATTAGTGGCGCAATGAGAAACCGCCTCTACTAGGACTGTCAAGAATATTCTAGCAATTCGCCCAATTGAGGGTACAGGTGAAGTACGAGAAGGCATTGACTATGATGCTGTTGAGGGCTACGGGGAATGGGACAGTAATGGCCATATTACCGGGCACCGTACACTCAAAAAATAAAGTTAGTACAAAAGTTAGTAATAAACGTCTTGTAAATCAGGTATACTATTTTTTAGCAAATTTTTTTTGCTAAATCGTGTTTTCAGATAAATTGTTGTTATACTTATTCTCAGCACTTAACTGTTTATACTAATGCTTTACTAATATAATAATGTTTTACTAATTAATTTGCTAAAAAAAAAGTGCTGATAAGCACATTAATAGTGTGGACGACAACCAGATTGAAAGATATACGCAGAATGAAGCAGATGTCGCGGCATGTCAAGATGTAGTAGAGAAGAGGAAAATGATACTAAAAAGTACAACTCTAATAAGACATATAAAAAAATCAACCATGGAAGACTTTTGTATCTGTTTTTATACATAAAACAAATTGAGGATTTAAAACAACTTAAATTTTGCGTTGTCACCGGCTTGTGAAAATAATTGTCTATTAATGAAATAAAAAACAAAAGAAAATATTTAAATTTAATATTTATTTTAATAATAAATGTTAATAGATTATAATCTATGTGGTCAAATTGCAAACAAAAATATACAGACTTAGACAGAGTAAAGCGAAAGACCAAAGACACACATCTTTGTATGGTTCCTTATTCTTATGGCAAAAAAAGGGTGTTTTTTTTTTGTTTCGTTTGTTTTGTTTATTTTTTCGTTTCGTTTCTATAATATCTTCGGCAGTGCGTCCTTTAAAGCTCATTTAGACTACCTGATGAAGTAGTTGAAAGAAAATTTTTGTTATATATATTATCTATCTATAACTATATAAGAGTAGCGTGACTGAGATACTGAGTGACTGAGTGACTGAGTGACTGAGTGACTGAGGGCTGAGTGACTCAACATCGCCCAGCCAAAACCTCTGGACCTAGGAACTTAAAATTTGGTACATATGTTCCTCCTCCGACTTAGACCTCCACTAAGAAGCGATTTTTTGATGTTCCAACGGACAAGGCCAAAAAGTGGAAAAAACTCCTCCTTTTTCGGAAAATATTGTCCATTTTTCCTAGCCAAGACCTCTGGACCTAGGAACTTGAAATTTGGTACATATGTTCATCCTCCGAATTAGACCTCCACTAAGAAGCGATTTTTGGATATTCCTACGGAGAAGGCCAAAAGTGGAAAACTCCTCCTTTTTCGGAAAATAGTGTCAATTTTTCCAAAAAAAAGTACCTTTTTCCAAAAAAAAAAGGACCGAAAACGAAGTCCCAAAAAATGTACCTTCTTCAAAAAAAAGTACCGAAAAGCATTGGAAAAAAGTACATTTTCCAAGAGAAAAAAGTACCGAAAAAAAGTACCAAAAATTTTTATTTTTACCAAAAAAAGTACCAAAACTATTCACAAAAAAGTACCAAAAAAATTAAATTTTCTAAAAAAGTACCAATTTCAAAAATGTTCCTTTCCAAAAAAAAAGTACCGAAATTTTCAAAAAAAATAATTACCGAAAAAAGTCCCCTTTCGCAAAAAAGTACCAAAAAATGTCCCTTTGCAGAAAAAGTGCAAACAAAACGTACATTTTCCAAGAGCAAAAGTACCACGAAAATGTTCATTTAAAAAAAAAGTACCAAAAAATTTTTCTTTTTACCCAAAAAAAGTACCAAAAGTATGCAAAAAAAGTACCAAAAAATTAATATTTAAAAAAGTACTAATTCTAAAATATCCCTTCCCAAAAAAAAAGTACCGAAATTTTCAAAAAAAAAATAAATACCGAAAAAAGTCCCTTATCGCAAATAAAAGTACCAAAAAATTTAATTTTCTAAAAATGTATCAATTTCAAAAATGTCCCTTTCGAAAAAAAGAGTACCGAAATTTTCAAAAAAAAATAATTACCGAGAAAAGCATATTCCAAAAATGTACCCTTTTCAGAAAAAGTACAAAAAACTATTGGAAAAAGTACCAAAAAAATTTTCTTTTTCTAAAAAAGTACAAATTTCAAAATAGTACTTTTTTCCATAAATAAGATCCTTTTTCCAAAAAAAGTACCTTCTTTGAAAAAAGTACATTTTCCAAGAGAAAAAGTACTGAAACGTTAATCTTCAAAAAGTACCAAAACTGTTGTCAAAAAAATGTACCAAAAAATTGAATTTTATAAAAAAGTACCAATTTCAAAAATGTCCCTTTCCAAAAAAAAGTACGAATTTTCAAAAAAAAATAATTACCGAAATAGATCCTTTTCCAAATAAAAAAGTACCAACAATTTTACCTTTTCCAAAAAATTTTTCCTTTTACCAAAAAAAGTACTAAAAACTATTGGCAAAAAGTACCAAAAAAATTAAATTTAGTTATAAAAAAGTACCATTTTCAAAAATGTCCCTTTCCAAAAAAAGTACCGATATTTTCAAATAAAATAATTTGCCCGAAAAATACCCTCTTGCAAAAAAAGTACCAAAAAAATGTACCATTTTCAGAAAAAAGTACCAAAACTGTTGTAAAAAAAAGTACCAAAAAAATGTTCTTTATCTAAAAACGTACCAATTTCAAAATAGTACTTTTCCAATTTTATGACCATTGGCTAAGAAGAATATAGGTTTTTTGTGATGTGGGCTAATACACTGAAAATGCACTTATTGAATTTTCCGCTGAAAACGTGGTATTACCGGGATTTAAAAATGTTAAGAAGTGGTCATCTTAATCAGAATGTTAAGCTAAATCTGAAATTTAAAACTTAAGTTGTTTGCAAAATTGGCAGATCAGTAAAAATTTGGTATTTGAAAAATTATAAGAACGGGGAAACTCGATTACTGGATCGTCGAAACATTAAATTTTATATGTAGTTATAGAAACATGCGCACTGAGAAGAGCTAATTAGGAATTCGGAGTTGAAGAGGATAGAATGTAAAAAACTCCTAAAATAATTAAATGTTTGCCTTTAAGACATCGAAAAAGTTTTTGCATAAATTGATTACCATTTTTTTCACAAAAAATATTATATATAAATTTCAATATTTCAAGTAGTTCCAAAATAATAGTCTTTTGAACTAAAAACTTCATTCACATTGTATGTATTTTTTAATTTTCATTAGCATTGTTCTCAAACCATATCTTTCGTAAAGCAATTTTTAATCTAAATTGAAAAAAAAAAAACAGAAAAAATTACAAAATGTATTCCTATTTTTTTTGGCTCAGAAAAAGTATTTTTGTTAATTATTACAATTATTAATTAAAGTACAAAATAAGTACATCTACAGTCTTATTTCTACTTCTAATTTACACACAATTTTATTCAAGCTTAATACAATGCTACATTGATGTGAAATATAATAATAAAATTTGGTCTTTCACTTGCGGCATTACATTTTAGTTTTGGGCTCTTTGTATTAGGTAAAGGGTCGCGGAAGCTTTCCCAGACCTGGTTCATATTTATTTAGGACATTGTGGATACTCCGAAGAAACGAAAATGTTGTCCGTTTTATAAAATAGAATATTTTTGGAAAAATTACGAGGTAATGGTCCCCACCAAGGTCCAATTTCGGATAGGGATGTCATTAGCACTGGCGTTTGGTGAAGCTAGGAGTAAGTAATACAAATTTTCGTCCATTTTTCTTTAACTTTCTCAGTTTTCAAGCTATGTTCATATTTTAAAATAAGAAAAGGAGAAAAATAGCGCCGTCTTGAAACTTCAGATAAGCTAATGGCGCCATTTACCAGGTAATATCACATTTTAACAATAAATTTTAACAAATAAATTCAAGAGAATATTTTTTTCAAAAATAACACCCACAAATAGGTAAACCACTTGGAATTTTTACTATTTTGTTAAATAAGGGTTTAAATAAAGGGTTTTTAAATAAAAAATTGGTTTCAAAAATAGTCAACTCTTTTTTTGAAACCCATTTAATAGATTTTTAATGTTTATTGTTTTGAAAATACATGGAATTTTGTTCTGAAATTTTAGTATAAACAATTTTTGTGTTTTAGTATCGATTTATGCAAAAAAAATCGAAATCTAGAAGGCTCATAATGAGGATGTTTTCTTAAAATTGAGAAGTGAAAAATTTAAAAAATAAATTTAGCATCGGGAGATAAAAATCGTTCTTGGACCAAATTTTGTTTACAGGTTCCAAAATTTCGTGCTTTTGTGTTATTGGTTGCCTAGGACCAAATATTTTTTACAGGTTCCCCAATTTTCATGCTTTTGTGTTCATTTGTTTAAAAGAGAAAATAATTTTTTCTTGCAGTTTGTAAATATCTTTCAGAGTTGTAAAGAGTACCATTTATCACCTTTTGCTCTTTTTTTATACCCAAAACTTCTGAATATTCAAAATCTCCTATATCTAAAAATCCTAGACGCCGTAACGGTAGATTTTAATATCGGAATATATTAAGAATTCATCTTTTAATAATTAAACATTAAAATTGCTTGCTTTATTCCAAGTTCCTAGCTCCAGTGGTTTGAACTTTGTGATTAATGGCCATTTATCCCTTTTGAGTCCTATATTACTATGGTTTTTATGATAAATTCCAAAAAGTTTTTCTTTTAGCGAATTACCTGAAGTGTTTTGGACTAAAGGAGACTTTTCCCCGTACACATTTCCAAAAAATCCAATCTAGTGGATGTATATGCGAGGGGATGAACCTACATGCCAAATTTCAAGTTCCTATGCTGCAGCGGCTTGGTCATGGTGATTAAGGGGACATTTTTTTCTTTGTACCACATTTTCATTGAGTTTTTATTGGGAATCCCAAAAAGTATATTTTTAAGTGCATTAGCTATTACTCTATTTGAAATTTCAGATTTCTAGCGAATGTTTTTATCAGGGGTCCGTTAATCATTACACAATAATGATTATATTATGAGTTTTAAGGATTTTCTTCAATGGTAATGATTATTTTGAGTAATATTAATAAAAATCAGCCATAATCATTATTTTTGAGCAAAAAAAAATACAACTCAAAAATAATCATATTTATGATTTTTATTTTTTCGCTCAAAATAAAACTCACTTTCATAGAATTTTTAAGGTGCATTTCACAAAAATCCTCGAACTTTTGGAGTGTGTTGAACATATGAAATGTTGAATTCCAACGAGTTGCAACATCAAGCAATGGTTGCGGTAATTTACTATAGTATAAGTTTGCTTTCAATTTGAATTATAACAGCTTGCTGTCTTCGTGACATTGATTTTTTATTTTTTTTTTAAATTGGGTATAGATTTACATACCAGCTTTACTATTCTTAATGCCCAGTATACATGCATATTAGGGCTATAACCATATTTTTGGCATAGTACCCACGTGTTGGTCAATGAAGTGAGTTTTATTTTGATGCGAAAAAAAATATAAATCATAAATACTGATTATTTTTGAATTTTATTTTTTTTTTGCTCAAAAATAATGATTATGGCTGATTTTTTTTATTATTACTCAAAAATAATCATTACCATTAAAGAAAACTTTAAAAATAAGAAATTTAAAAATCATGACGGATATGTAAAGATTGTCAAAAAATAATAATAATGGTGCAATAATTTTTTTTATGTCTGTTCTAAGTGATTGATTTTTTTGACTTAAAAAAACGAACAATAATCATTATTTACGGTCCCTGGTTTTTATTTCAAAAAGTAGTTAATTAGTCTGTACATCAAGGAACACGTATTTGATATTAGCGGACAATGCCCACAAGGTTGTTGCTTAGATAAGAGTTTTTTTGGGTTAAAGTTCAAAACGTAATTTTTATTGGACAAAACAATAAAGTAATGCCTATTTTATTTTACAGATTTGCAGAAATTTTTTACTCAGCGAAGCCTGCTTCGGACATACCACAGAGTAAAAAACCCTTAAGTCCGGCCGCAGGCCGGCTACGCAGAAAAACTTTCATATTCTCACAATGTTCCTTTGAAAAATTTGTCTATGAAGAATATGTCTCTTTTTACTGGGGATTATTCGCATAATCATGTTAGGCATATTTCGCATGTTAGTTTGGGGGTTACGATAGATACATTTTAATCCATAATCCCCAAATTGGAAATTGGGATAATGTCATGTCATTCCTGCCTAAAATGTAGATCCCCAAAAGATTAACTTCTTATAAAAATCGTCCAGGACCAAATATTTTTTTTTAACAATTTTGTGCTTTTGTGTTCATTTGTGAAAAAGAGTATATAATTTGGCAGCACTTGGAATCCAAAAATTTCAAGAGAATGGGAAAATGTATTTAAAAGTTATGAATTAGTACCAACTTTTACCCCTTTTTATACAGTTAACATCTAAATACATAAAATATTTTATAATTAATTTTTATTATTACTCGACTACCCTTACAAATACTTTTTAATGTCGGAATACATTAAAAGAAAATGATTTCCTGTTTTAATTATTTTGTTTAACTATTTCGAAAAGATGTTTTAAATTTTAAGCATAAAGCAATTGTACATGTGATTAAGAGAACACTTTTTTCCTTTAAATCTCTATTTATGACAAGTTTTGATCAGAAAAGCAAAAAATTTATCTTAAGTGAACTACAATATAATTACCTAATGGTTTTGGTTATGAGATTGACCGTTTTTGCTCCTCTATTGGTTGATGTCTACGCTTAAGGAAGTACATGTCCAATCTTAAGTTCCTAGCTCCAACGATTTGAGGCGGGCTATTAACGGATACTTTTCCTTTTTTAACCCATTTTTACAAGTTTTAATTAGAAGTTCAAAGAAACACATATTTTAAAGGTCAGTTTGTAGCCAAATGTTAGTTGGCAGAATATTTTTTTTTTACTTTAGTAATTTAATAATCATATAATTACAAATTACATACTATTACCCTAACCGAGCACTAGCTATTATGGCCTTTGGCGCGTTGTAGCGAAAACAGACCATTGTCTCTGCTGGGAATCGAACCCACGACCCCCGCACTGATAAGCCAGCACGCTACCAACTCATCTTAAGGATTTCACCATATAAATTTCTTCTTAGATAATGTATGTGCAGACGAGGAATCTTCAAGCCAAATTTCAAGTTCCTTACTCCAGCGGTTTTGAGCTTTGTGATTAATCCCAATTTTTCTTATTTAAACCCATTGTTTTTGGTGAGTTCCAAAAAATTTTGGAACAGAAGGAGACTTCTTCCTTTTTGTCCGTCCCCTAAAAAGTTTACAAAAACCCCTCCTTAGTGGATGTCTAATTTAATCCAATTTCAAGTTCAATATTTTTTACAATTTTTACCACGCCATTATTGGAAATTCTCTCTGGTAAATTAGCCTATACCTCAGGGAATACATATTATAAAATTTAGATTTCTAGACAAAAGGGTTTGGGCAGTAAATCAGGAATAAACCTGTTCGCTCCATTACGTAAACATTTCCAATAATCCCATATTTGTGGATGTCTACGCCAGAGGAGGAACATATATGCCGAGTTTCCAAATCAAGCGGTTTTGGGCTGAGTGATTAAGCGAAAATTTGTTTTTGTGCCACATTTTTATCAAGTTTATCAAGAACCTCAATGACAAATTTAAATTCCAAGCTCCAGCGGTTTAGGCAGCGTAAATAGGCGGTAGTAATTCCCTTTTGATTACCATTTTTACTAAGTTTTTTTTGCATATTACCTTTTCAGTAAGACCATATACCAATGAGCACATAAGTTATGGTAACGGGCAAGCCCACTAGGTTGTTATCATAGATAAACACCTTGATTTGCCTTGAAGTTTAAAATGTAATTTTTATTGGACAACGGAATAAAGTATTAATTTCTCATTTACAGCCTTCCATAAATGTTTTACTCAGCTAAGCGGCTTTGGAAATACCACACATTAAAAAAATAATAAACATTGCCGCAATCCGTCTACGCAGAAATACTGTATTATTCACACACAATATTCTTTTGAAAAACGATCTTATAACTATGTAAGACATAGCTCCCATTTTGATTTGAGGGTTAAGACATAAATATTTTCATTCGTAGTCCCCAAATTTGAAATGGGGATAATGCCATTCCATACCTACCTAAATGTTTGGATACCAACACTAATACATTGTGTTTTATTTTCCTTAAAAGATTAAATCTTATCCAAAATCAATTACACTTTAACTTGAAGGCAAAAAAGGTCATACCAGGCTAACAATGCAGCGGGCATACTCCCTATTAGTACTAAAAATAAATCTTAATCCGCTATGGGTTGGACCATAGTGTGTACGTATCACTACGTCATGGGGATGAGCCCTCTCGGTTGGTTAGGGTGGGTAGACGTTCGTAAAAAAATGTTTAGAAATTTTTAATTAGTAAAAAATACATCTTAAGCCGCTATGGTTCGGACCATAGTGTGTACGTATCATGGGGTATTTTGCAAATGGCATACTATCTCATTATAAGAAGGCATGTACAATGACTCAAGTCGATCTACACATCTTTATTGGGCATCGATAGAATGTGGACTTATCACAGTTTCATTAATTATCAAAGGTTACTAACCATAAATATAAATGTTTTTATACAAACAAAATGAATTAAAATTATTAATTATAGGTAAATAAAATCAAACACAAACTACATTGTTATGAAACTTCAAACTCCTTCAGCTAGAGTTTACAGGCAAGATCTGGATCTGCGATCAACATCACGTGAATTCTGTATAATATTCCACATGTTAGTCATTATATAAAAAAACTCCTTAAATATTTACAAAACTTACAATGAATAAGGAACTACACGCAGAAAAAAGATCATCGTTTTATAATAGTTTAAGAGCATCATGTTATGACTACAATTCGTAGCAATCAGATTATGATCCTAAATGACGATAAAATCGACTTCGGTAATCGTAATATGATCATCCAGAGTCATGTATATGATAATTAGAATCAAAATATGATAATTTTGTGTCCATAATCATCTTCAATCATACCTTTTCTCTGCGTGTAGGTGCACTCGGGCAAGCCGGCTTTAGCCGGCTTGTTTAT